>MU162670.1:5147-17110 GCA_015888305.1 Antheraea pernyi
CTTACCCCAAGAAGTATTGGTGAGCCAAGGCCATGTGGCTCCTTTAGTCTCTTGCCAAGACGAGTATTCACTTTGGTTCTATCTGGAAAAACAAATAAAATGTAATAATTACAAAAGGCCCATATGTGAATGCGGAGTACACATGGCTTTATCGAGAACTCACGTTTCATACCTCAACGATGGTCGACGGAGTAAGAAATTCCTTAGCCACTTATGTCAAATATTGTCGAAGAATACTACAGTTTTAGATTTGAACGGGAATGGATTCATTGGATTAGCCGCTGCCAAAATGGGAGCTAAATCGGTTTATATTCTAGAAAATATGAATCTCCATATTGGAATTTTGAATGATTATATAAAAGAGAATGAATTGAATAATGTGACTGTAATAAATGACTTAAATGATGATGTATTAAATGAAGTTGATGCTGTGGTTTGCGACCCTAATTTCGCCAATGCAATATTACCTTGGGAGAATTTGAAAATGGCTTATCTGCTCTATAAATGTAAGGGGAAATTAAAAGATGGTGTTTCCATTGTCCCGCAGAGTGTAGAGTTTTGGGCGATGCCGGTGGAATTCCAGGATTTGCAGAAGATTAGGATACCCCTCGGTGTTTGCGAGGGTATCGATATGTCGATATTCGATGAACTTGTTGAGGTAAAACTATTAATATGCTTCTATTAACTCGATTACTTGTTTGTTTGTTAGTTCAGTATAATTTTTTGATTTTAAAACATTCCCCAATGAGCTACAGAATTCAAATTTAAAATATAACTCGGAACTGAATATCAATGTAATATTAACTCGCTTTCTTGTCTGTTCAGTATATATTTTTCAATAGATTTAAGACTAATTTCCCAATGAGCTACGGAATTAAAGATTATGAAATACAGATCAGAAGTGAATTTCAACGTAATATCGATGAGATTATTCGTCTATCCGTGATATACCTACGATATATAATCGATATCGAAGTACCTCATAATGTTTTCTGTCATAATCTTATCTAGATGTTTGTTGCCAATTTCATAATACCAAATGCACCTTTTTAATATGTTTTAAAAAGTTGGTATACTAAAAAGAATGTAATATTTTCCTACAACATTATTTATTTGTAATAATTTTCAAAGCAAATATTTTATTTATCGGTTGTTTTATTTATAATAATAATTTATACATTATTATTATTTCTTATTAATTATTTATGGTTAATAACAAAATAGAATATATATATAAAAAGAAAATAATTAAAAAGGATTGTACATTCTAATGCTTTTGATGTAACTAAAGAAACTTAAATAATAGTTGAAGTCAGTCTATTAGTATCTTCTATATGTGTATATCTATTGGGTCAGTTACTAGTATAGAACTGAAATGTATTTCTAGAAATCCCGTGTGATTAGCGACGCGGAGATAGAAGCCCAGCCTCTGTGGGAATACCCGTGTAAATGTCGGGGAATCCCGAGAAAGTTGATAGACATCGACATACGTGATTTGAAACCGACGTATGCTGCCGATGGTGTTAACACTATTATGTAAGTAAGTCGTAAGTTATGTAAGTAAGTCTTAAGTTACGTAAGTCGTGAGTTATGTAAGTAAGTTGTAAATGTAGTCCGGTGAAGCTTTTATGGCGTTGCTAGGCAAATAGCCTAGTCAGTTAAAAAGAAAGTGTGGTTTATCTTTGTTGATATTCGTGTATTTACTTTAAACTAATTTATTTTAAAGATACTTTTTATAGACTTTGTAAGAATGAATGTTTTTTTTTAGTGATTCAGAGTCTGATGAGATGCATTCAATAAATGGTTTTGCGATATGGCCAGTGTGGAACATAGGTGATACAAAAATAAGTTCTGGGCCCACAGATTCGCCCATCATTGGACAATTCGTTGACTGGGACCCACACACTAGACAGGCTGTAAAAATACTTGTGAGTATATAGAATTATGATTTAAATAGCTCAGTTTTGTAAAAGGAAAATATAATAGAATTTTAATACATGATTTTAATGATGATTGGACCTTCGATTGAGTTATTTATGTAATGGCAGACAATATGAGTCGTAGATTTATTTCTTGTAAGATGTATTAAAATTTAAGGCCTATTTCTTAAAATATGTCTAAAAGTGATTTAATCTATACTGCAGGGAAACTATAGTAGAGGTGTACAAATATTCGAATTAACGAATTATTCGATTATGAATCGAGACGAATAATTCGATTCCTAGTATTCGAATAATTCCAACAATTCGGTATATTGAAATAATTTCCCTTGTAATAATTCAAACTACTGTTGATTTTAATTAATTAGATAAGATTTTTTATTTATTTTTTATTGTAGTGACTGCACTATGCGTGATGGTAAGCACAGTACAATCCAAAAACAATGGCGACCACCGAGTGACACACTATCCATCGCCGGTAACGTCATATCATGCCGGCCTGCGAAAAGCTGGATATGCACAGGCTGATCCCGGAACGCGATCCACAGAAGCGAATCACTATGACGGGCTTTTTCGCCATATACATGGTGGTTGCGACCCAGTCAGGCTGTGAAACCCTACCACCCGCTTTCGCCATTGCCTCGTTCGTTACTAAGCAGGGTGCACCACGTGCAAGTGAGGTTGGCTTGGATGTCTCAAGTTTTATGATGTTATTCGACACCCCTTACACCCCAAGTATTTAATATCAAACATTTATTAAATAACAAAATAAGTTCAATAAATTCTGTTAGTCAAAAGATATTAAACACGTTTGAAAATTTATAATAAGAAATTTCATTGTTTATCTTATAAATTTATGTAATCTATATTAATATTATAAAGAGGTAAAGTTTATGACGTTGTAGGGGGTAATCTCAGGAACTACTGGTCCGATTTAAAAAAGCTTACAGTTTTATATAGCTCATTTATTGAGGTAGGTTATAGGCTATCATCACGCTAAGACCAATAAGAGCGGAGCACTAAGGAAGAATTTTTTTAAATCGGGATTTTTTCCACTTGTAAGCTTCCGCTGCGTGTTCGCGTTAGCCCAAAGTAAATATTCCACGCGGACGAAGTCGCGGGCAGACGCTAGTTCTATATGAATTTGAGGCTCGTATAATAAGATGTGAGTGTGTAGAATTGATTCAATGTATAATCTAGGGGAACTATAAGTAAATAGAATTAATAAAATTATTATATGTTTGGCATTCCACAATATCATTATATACGACTGGTTTTTTATCCTTTTCTGTGCTAATAAAGCTATGGCTAACTATTTGTACAGAAAGCCCTAGCTTTTCTACAACTTTCTCTACAAATAGGAGCTAAAATTTTAATCGTTCAAATTTAGTTTTACATTATTTGGTTTTTCATGTAACATGTTTTTTTTAATATATCCAGTTTTTATACATCCAGAACGAAGTTCAAATCTTGCCGTTCATAACGCGTTTAGTATTTTTTATGATTTTCATATTTTGCATGTACAAAATTTGAAGATCTTGAAAAATAACGTAAAATATTAGAAACGGTTAAAATTGGATTGGATTTTGAAATGTATTACATTTATGTAATTTTTTTTTAGAAAGAAGTACACAAAGGAAGCAGTTCGGATACATGGAGTTTCCAAGTGGCCTGTTAATAAGAACGTACTTAAATCTAACGAAACTGTATTCTTTCGTTTTTTTTTGCATTTTAATTATTTTTATAAATGTCAGTCTGCCTGTTTGAACACGCATCAGTTCTAAACTGCTGGGTTCATGCCCCCCCTCGTCCGCCGGACCTGTGCAATGAGGAGATGAGCTTCCTCCTCCTCCTCCTCCTCCTGCCGGTCCTCCGTTGGCGGAGACGGCCACTTAGCGAGTCTGCCTCGCGGGCCCTCTCCGCCTCCTCCTTCTGTGAGACGACTTCCTCGCAGAAGGAGGCCATCGCTCGCCAAGCCTGTTCACTGCCGAACATGGCCGAAACCACGCTCGGCAGCGATAAGTCCGTTACCACTGCCGCCGCCAGAATGCGGCGCTGCTCCCCCCACGTAGCACACTCAGACAGAGTGTGCTGCGCGGTATGTTCGACAGCGCCGCACTCGTGGCAGGCGGTGGTCGGCTCCCTGCGTGCGATCCGGTACAGGTACCACCCGAAACAACCGTGTCCGGTGAGTACCTGCACCAGTCGGAACGTCAGGGAGCCCCACTCCCTGGATATCCAATCCCGCAGGACCGGGCGGACGGCGTCTACGGTAAACCAGGTGGGGTATGTCTAAGGAATGCCATAAATGATCTAACGATGCGGCATCACCTTAAATACCGGAAAAATTGGCCTGTTTTGGTCAGTGTGTAATGAGCATCGAACTACGCAGTTCGTTGTCTCAATAGTGTAAACGTATCTTTTCTTTTCATATATTAAAACATAGAGTTTAAAAGTTTTTCTGTTTTTCATCTTTTCACCAATAGTGTTGAAAAAACCCCTTTCTTTTTCCCAATTCACAAAAATAATTGAAGTATTAAACAGTAATAGTAGTATTAGTATGTAGCAAATGAAAGGCTTTTTATTTTTATTTATATAATTAGTTACTGACATTAGAGGCTCGTAGATAGGCCGTTCCTGTACAGTATTTGAACAGTCATAATAAGTAAATAGGTTTTCTGTAATTTTTGTTTATTTGCCTATTAAATGTCGTGCGGCTCAGCACACGTTTTTTAAAAATGTATTAAAGAAATGTAAAATTGTGAGTAGGAGTGTACATTACAGAAATGCTCTTTCAAAAACATTTGTAAATACGACAAACACGCCATCTACTGTAACATGTAACGTGTACATTAGATATGTGAATACTAACGGTGTGTCGAATGGGATGGGATTTACCATCAGTAACATACCTACTATAAATCACCCTCAGTGTTCACTTGCACTTGTACAAGAAAGAAATGAAAATTTTAAGCTATACATTATCGAACAATATGTGTTAAATCTTTTACCCCGTCCGTATAACGTCTTCCGAGCCCGCTAGTTATCTGCCCGTAAAAGCCCCGTGAAAGTCGGTCCAATCAATTAGGAGATAGAAGGATATTGCGGACGAAGTCTTGAGAAACAAAATAAAATAGTCTAAGTTACTTTTTATAAGGTGAGTTATCTTCCAATGAAAGTCCCGTGAAAATCAGTTCAATCAATTAGGAGATAGAAGGATATTGCGGACGAAGTCCTGAGAAACAAAATAAAATAGTCTAACTTACTTCTTATAAGGTGAGTTATCTTCCAATGAAAGTCCCGTGAAAATCAGTTCAATCAATTAGGAGATAGAAGGATATTGCGGACGAAGTCTTGAGAAACAAAATAAAATAGTCTAAGTTACTTCTTATAAGGTGAGTTTATCATCTTTTTGGTCAATTTGGCGGCCATATTGTTTTATTTACCGCGTTTGCTTCTACATAACTCAGCGTTTATAGCAACGTATAAGAATAACTTAAGTATATAGACAATACGGGCATATTATATCTATATAATAAAAGATTTAAGATATATTATTCGATAATGTATAGCTTATAATTTTCATTACTTTCTTATATAGTGTTAGTGAGCACTGAGTTAGATATATAGTAAGTTGAGGTTCCAGGTATGTTGCTGATGATAAATCCAATCCCATTCGATATACTATTAGTATTCATATATCTAATGTACACGTTACATGTTACAGTAGATGGCGTTCGTATCGAAGTTACAAATGTTTTTGAAAAAGCGTTTCTGTAATGTACACACCCACCCACAATTTTACATTTCTTTAATACATTTTAAAAAAGAGCGTGCGGAGCCGCGGGTAACAGCTAGTCTATACATATAAATGAAGTGTCTGTATTTAACAATAATAGTAATATCAAAATAACAATTTCTTCATGATTGGGTATGAAAGTATACACGATTCTGATAACAAAAATTGAATTTTTTAAATTTTTGTCAGTCTTTCTCTCTGTTTGTTTGTTCCGGGTAATCTCCGAAACGGCTGGACCGATTTTGACGGGAATTACTTAGGCTACTCTAAATTAGACTAACTGTTAAACGCAGCTTCGTCTGGAGTGCTATCTCCAAAACGGTTCTATCGATTTTCACGGGACTTTCACCGACAGAGCGGACATCATAACAAGTAATTTAGCCTATTTTAATTTAGACTTGCTTCGCCCGCAGTGCTATCTCTAAAACGCTTGAAGTCATCTTCACGAAATTTTCAATGGCAGGTAGCTGACCTTATAAAAAGTAATTCACGCAATTTTAGTTTATAGTAACTGTTAACCGTGGCTTTGCCCGCAGTGCTATTTACAAAACGGTATGACCGATCTTCACGAGACTTTCATTGGCAGATAGCTGACCATATAAAAAGTAACTTAGACAATTTTAATTTATACTAGCTGTTAACCGTGGCTTCGCTCGCAGTACTATCTTCAAAACGGTTCGATTGATCTTCAGATAACTTTCACTGGCAGATAGCTGTTCTTATAAAAAGTAATTCAAGCAATTTTAGTGTATACTAGCTGTTAACCGTGGTTTCGCCCGCAATGCTATCTCCAAAACGGTTAGACCGGTTTTCACGAAATTTTCACTGGCAGATAGCTGATTTTACAAAAAATAATGTAGGCAATTTTAGTTTATACTATCTGTTAAACATGGCTTCGCCCACAGTGCTTTCTCCAAAACGGTAAAATCAATTTTCACGAGACTTTCACTGACAGCTTGCTAACTTTACAAAAAGTAATTTATGCAATTTTAGTTTATACTCGCCATTAACCATGGCTTCGCCCTTTGTGCAATCACCAAAACGGTTAGATAGAAAAACAACGAAAGCCGAATGAATTGATTAGTACAATTTTAGAAATTTATTATGAAATTTGAGAGATTATTCAATATCTCACATTTATTACACGATATATGATACTAATGGTTACCTCAAGCTTTATTTTGCTGTTGTACTTAGTAAATACTAATAAATCTAAAATTACGGGATCTAAACCCACACCAACTATAATATAACCTACAATACGACAACACTATAAAATAGTGGTGTTATTATATCCCAAGGTTAAATACTTTAAAACTGCCAAATCATTCTTACGCGATGTGAGTCATTTTTTCATTAGTTCCTTATACAGTGTAAGTGAGCACTGAGATAGTTAAGGTTCCAAATATGTTGCTGATGAAAAACGTCATTTAATACACTGTTAGTATTTATATAACTAATGTGTACGTTACATGTTATAGTAAGTGGCGTGCGTGTCGTACATACTATTGTTTTAAAGAGAATTCTATATTTGTACATGATTTCACAATTTTATATGTCTTTAATACAATTTTAAAAAACTCGTGCGGCGCTGCCGGTTCAGCTAGTATTTTATACTTGTAATTTTGCTATTACTGATTAGGGGCTGTTCATAAAATACATAAGCAATTATGTGGGGAGAGGGGATGTTGTCACTTTGGCAGCAGAGGTCGGGGGTTCGAAGAAAACGACGTTCGCAGCCCATCAAATAATTTTGCAATTTTATCTCTCCATTTTTTTAAACTTATTTTTGAAGTAAAACCTCTTTAGGCGCGACTAGGAGGTAACTAGACGACAATACAAACGGAAGTCTGTTACGGCAATATGGCGCGACGTGTCTGTACCATCTGGCTTTTAACTATTTTTGATTTTGTCAATAAATAGTTTATAAATAAAACAATCAAAAATTGTAAAGAATTAAAAAAAAAACGTTAAACTGAATAATAATAAAAATAATACAATAGAAATAATTATATATAGGCGCGCGACCATGCTGCCATCTGGTTTCAATGTAAGTAAGTTACAAATCAAATTAAATTAAATCAAAGCTTCATTATCTGTAGTGCCATTTATCATCTAATTCGGAACTTAAATAGCAGGAAATATTATTAGCAACGCTTGTTTATAATTTTTTAATATTCGTTGTAATTACAATTTTTTGTTTGTTTGTTTAGAAAAAAAATAGCGGACACAAAATACATATAAGGTTTGTTGAGGTATGTATGCTTGGTACACATATATGTTTCAATAACTCATATATGTATGAATAGTTAGCTTAGGTTAGCTTACATAGGTCGCGAATTGCATATATAAGGCAACAGCATAAGCCAAGGTGTTCCGTGCAACTTTGAGATAGTTGTTAAATAAAATCGGCTGAGTGTTTTAAGCGCTCGCCTTACTAGTCCGGTGAAGCTGTTATGACCTTGCTAAGTCAATAGTGTAATCGTTCGAGAAAAAAAAAGTTACGGTCACGGATCAAAAGGTATTGAGATTTATCAACAATATAACTATAGACCATATTAGAAAGTATGTACTTATGAATATTGTGAATTGTATGTTTTAATTTTTTAATGTAAATAATGATTAATACTATTTTAAATACACATTTAAAACGCCTTAAGATTCTTTTTTTTAGATTTAAATATTTTATAGAAGTTTACCGAAGTCACGATCATCTTTTACGACCTGTATGGACCTCCTCCTCCGTAAATCCAATAAAGTGTTTTAATGTTTATAAGTAATAGAATTAAACCGAATGATATCAAAAATACTTTATTTAGTTTAGTCTTCGATAAGGTTCCTATGAACGTCAAAACTAACCACCGGTTCGGAGAACGACCCAGTTTTCGAGAAGAACCGGCAAGAAACTCGATTAGGTATATCTTTTGATCATACATATTTATTTGTATTAAAAAAAAAACCGACTTCCATATGAAAAACCAATAAGTCACTAAAAAGGGAAAAATAACTTTTTTTATTTTTCTTTTATTTTCAATTTTTAGTGTCCATAAATAGGAATATCTGGTTTCTATTGGGTATAATGAAATTATTGAAATCGGTTACAAGTTGACAAAATGACGTAAAGACGAAGTGGGAGAAAATCAAATAAACGATATGTTACCCCTTGGGGTTGAACACTTTCTTCAAATTTATATCGGACCACCTCAGCTGTGTATAACCGATTCAAATAAAAAAAGAATCATTAAAATCGGTTCATAATTGACGAAAATATCGATTAACATACATAAAAAAAAAAATAGCGCGTAGAGTCCCTCCGCGCGGAAGAAGTGAAACTTCGTATTAGGTGGAAATGGAAATAGGAAGGGGTAGATAGAATTGATTTTTAGTGAAATCAGTTTGTTTCTTTAAGACAAACTTTATTAACATTGCTTACAATTCACAATTGTACGCATCTTTTAATTTTAATTATCATTTTCGAGTGGAGAAATATTTCTAAATCTATAACATTTACAATGGGATTATGATAACTAAAGTAAGATACAAAATGTTTAATTATTTTTCTCGCTCTGTCTCTTTCTATTCCTCCTCCTCAGGAGCGTTGAACGCAACAGTGCTGTCATACCCCCTCCATGGTAGCGTTAGACGTTTAACGCAACCTTGTTGGAAGGTGTATTAGAAATTACACTTCAAAAAGTACATACAACCGAACGTAGTAACCTCCTCCTTTTTCGTAGTCGGTTAAAAATATATGTTAGTTGCGTACGTTTTTGGCGGACGCACATAGAGGGGTGTTGTTTTCAGACGTATATAAGTATGTAATTTAATATTTCTATAATTAACAACACGATCTTCAAGTGTGTATATGAATTAAATAATAATTTTAGTTCCGTGACCTCCATGTTAAATTTCACTTGATTATTTCCATTGTGTTGTTCATGCCTGTATGAAGTGGTATGTTACAGTTTAATTACATATTAATAAAATCCTTACTGCTCGAAAATCATTCTTGGTTGTTTCTTTAAAAAAAATTAGTGTCTATTATGTATCGTATGGTATAATGGATTTTAATATAACGAACTCAAATACGTTATTCGTTAGGTAATGAAGATAAATTCGATTGATATCTATTGCCGCACTGAGCTCGCATACCTATTAATTTGAGAATCTGAGATTCGTTCAATTTCGATGTTTCACATCTGCCAGGCGTCCCGTGACGGCTTATTTTATTCATATTAAACTCATATTTTAATTCTCTATTCAAAGCTATTAAAGTGGTTACTGTATAGCGTTAACTTTTTTTTTATCAAACGGTTTTATCTTTCGGATGTTATAAAACTCAATTTGTTAACAATTGTAACTTCTGCATGGATCTTGAAATGTAACAAATATAAACTCTATCGATTTATATTCCGAATGAACTAATGTTATAATTATTTATTTACGCATACTGAAGTGGTTTATGAACATTTTTAAATTTCATTGCACGGTTTTATTCGGATTTAGTAAAAAAAATATGCTGTATCAATTACAATTCCCGCATGAAACATGAAATCGTGTTTTATTCATAATAAACCCATGTTTCCATTTTTTATGAATTCTATTAAAGTGAACTTTCTTAAACCTTTTTACAATTTTTTGTCATTCGGAAGTAATAAAACTAAATGTGTTAACAACTACCCTGACATGGAGGTTGAAATATAATAAATAATTTAATTCTTGAAGTGAAACTTCTTTAGAATCGTTGTGATTTCAAACCGGATGCAACGGAAACAACGACAGGTAAGAGACACAAATACAAAAATTAGTGAGCCAGAGCGAGAGAGCAAATGTCGGTGTGTATGTATGTTGCACACTGTTTAATACTTGCTTGTATGTGAGCATTTAACGTGTGTTAGTATATGTGAAAAGTACGTGAGCTAATACTAGTGCACACTGTATGCGGGTGCGTATTACAGCTTTTTAGTAAGAAGTCAGCGTGGTGTGTTATTATTGAACAGTGTTTGTGAGTATTTTTATATCTTGTTGTGCTAAATAATAAATTCATTTTTAAACAAATAAACTTTGTATTTATCCTACCCTTGTTATATATATTCATCTCATTCTTTTGTCGATTAACTTCTATCGTGTGTGAAACGCACACACACCTTTTTTTGGATATGGACACTCTAATATATATACTATACACTAGGTATATAGAAATATATACTTTCCCATGTGTTTCTATCATTAGAATAGATATAATTTATGGCATACATTAATTTACATATATTTAGTTAATTTTTTTTTCGAACTAACTACGCTATTGACCTAGCAAGGTCTTAACAGCTTCACCGGACTACTAAGGCGAGCGCTTTTATTTGACAACTAGCTCAAGGGTGCCCGGCCCACCTCGGCTTGGGCTGGTATCTGATACATGCAATACGTGACCTATTTGAGCTAACCTAAGTTAAGCTAACTATTCATACATATATGAGTTGTTGAAACATATATGTGTACCAAGCATACATACCTCAACAACTCTAATATATATTTCGTATCGGATAATTTTCTGAACTATTTCAGTTTGATAAGGGAAAATAATAAAGCCTTCCACTTGCATGTATAAGCGAGTATGCGTGTACGTGTGTGAAGGTGATATGTGTAATGTTGTCGCAGTGATGTAAGGTTTTGTGTCACTGTATCCCGCGGACAACGTACTCAAGGACTTCACGCCGAGAGAACGGACGGCTTGAGCCGCTGCCGAGGGGGGCCTAATTTGGTGTGCGGAAGCGAAATTTACCCCCAGACCACGGCGGCGTGATCTGTGGTTACGCGGGCGTGGGCGTGAACACGCTGTGTTTGGAAAGACAGGCTGGTACTGATCGTTCGCTATCGTTATATCGTCGGGAGGATCGGTAAGCGATAATTTAAAGTAGTTTAAGAATATTCGTAAACCTTTTTACAGTGTTTTGTCGTTAGGAAGTTTTAAAATTCAGATAATTTCAAATAAAATTTTCTTTCAGTATTATACTGACGGTTTTATTTGTTAATATAGGAATGGGTTATGAACGACCTTAAATCTACACGATTTTGTAGTTTGGGAAGTTATATAAGTCAAATATGTGTAGCGATCATAATTCTCGCATGTGACTTGAAATATAATAAATATCAATTGAATCGATTCGTATTCATAATAAACCATTTTTTTATATATACATTAAAGAGGCTTGTGAACCATCTGTAAC
>MU162671.1:6585-22034 GCA_015888305.1 Antheraea pernyi
TATATATTTAACCAGAAAAGATTTAAAATACTTATATAAATGTTTACGTAAGCATGGGGGGGATAAGATCATTGTTTAATTTTGCTGACCGGGGGAGGGAGCGGTCAGAAATTTTTAAAAAAATCTGCTAACGTAATACTTCAATACCTAGGCATTATTATTATTTTACTGTAATTAATAATTTGGAAATGCGAAATATAACGCATAACGCATTTATTTAATTGAGTATTTAACGATCCGAATATGTAAGTATCTTTTATCAACTAATATACATCAATGAAATAGTTAATACAGTGGCGGATGTTAATCTTAATTTTTGATATAAAATAAAATGTTGTATAATTGAATAAAATTATTTATATAATAAAGTCGAATTAAATATTTATTCATATAATTAAATAATAAGATACTGAATTTTTTACCTTTAAGAATCATAAGTACTTTGACCAGGACCATAGTGTCATTGGAACGTTTAATTGATATAAATGAAATGTTGAATATGAGACCGTCCAAGTATAACGTAGGCAGAATTTTAGTTATTTTAAACTCTTCCCCCATTATATCAGCAAAATTAAGCTAAGCTCTTACTGCCCCCTCTAAGGCTTTCGCAAGTATTGGAATAATTTTTACAAAATGTTGCAAAAGTACCTTTAGGAGATTTTCCGAAAAAAATACATGAAAGCGAAGTAAATATTGCTGACGCGGTCACTATCCCATGATCACAACTCCCGGTCATCAAAAATAAACAAAGTGTTGAGCTCCCCATTTGTTGCTTACGTGATACTTAAAATGTCCCTATTATTACCAATGACTCGCAATTACTAAAACAATAAATCTTGTATTGTGTGACTAATATGGAGTAAATAAATAAAATCACAATAAATCAGTCTCATTTGCTTTATTTTACTTTTTCCTATCTGATACCATGTTAGTATTAATTATTCTGCATACTACTGATAGCTGATAACACTGGTTCTCGTGAATAGCTAAATACCAAACAAAAAAATAACAAAGAAAATGTGTTGAAAAACAGGAAAAAATGTTACCGAGTTGTTTTGTCTTTATTTATATGTAGATTCTTACAGATCTTTAACTATTTTATTAGGTACCTATGCTATATTGTTTTGGGACAAATTAAATAAAAGCATGCATGATATGTTAACGTTCAAAATTATAAGACTAGAAATGTTTAAATACATGATAACTGTCTTTGCATGTCTCCATCATAAACGTTCAGTGTTGCATATCTATATCCGGTGTTGGTGAGTTGGCGACAAGCTGTCTGTGTGTCTTAACACACGTCTAAAAAATCTCATACTTCGTTTTTTTTTTTTCGAACTTACTACGCTATTGACCAAGGAAGGTCTTAACAGCTTCACCGGACTACTAAGGCGAGCGCTTAAGGCACTCAGCCGATTTTATTTTGACAACTAGCTCAAGGGTGCGCGGCACACCTCGGCTTTGGCTGTTGCCTCATACATGCAATTCGCGACCTATCTGAGCTAACCTAAGCTAAGCTAACTATTCATACATATATGAGTTGTTGAAACATATATGTGTACCAAGCATACATACCTCAACAACCTTTATATATATTTCGTATCGGATAATATTCTAAACTATTTCAGTTTCATAAGGGACAAAAAAACCCTGAAATTGCATTTGTAAGCGTGTATGCGTGCACGTGTGTGGAGGTGACATGAGTAATGTTGTCGCAGTGATATAAGCTTTTGTGTCACTGTATCGCGCGAGCAGCTTACTCAAGGGCTCCACGCCGAGGGAACGGATCTAGGCTTGAGCTGCTGCCGAGGGGGGCCTAGTCTGGTGTGCGGGAGCGAAATTTATCCCTAGACCACGGCGGCGTGATCTGTGGTTACGCGGGCGTGGGCGTGAGCACGCTCTGTTTGGAGAGACAGACTGGTACTGATCGTTCACTGCCGTTATTTCATCGGGAGGGTCGGTAAAAATATGTCGCGGACATCTTTTACAACGCGCAGTAAGTGATTTTACGTACGCCCAAATAGAAGGTATCTCTAGGTCCCTATGTAGATCAACTCTCTCGATGTACCACGGGGCACCGGTCACTTTACGTAAAACGCGGTTTTGAAGAACCTGCAACTTATGAAAATTATCTTTCGACATATGCGCAAAAACGGGACTGCTATATGTCATCACTGGGCGGATACACGTCTTATACAAGCCAGGCTTGTGTATACCTATCACTACGGCCTTCTTCCAGGCGGCTGGAAAGTGGTCCTGGGACATGGCTGCATTGAAGATGCAGACCAATAGAGCTATGATGTGATCGGGAAGGAGTCTCAGTACCTCGTTCCTGATCCCATCGGGACCTGGGGACTTCCTAAGCTTGAGACGCTGGATGGCGGTCCTCATACTTCGAAGCGTACTACTAATGTCATCCCAATGAAAGACATAATTTTAAAATAAAATAAGTTAAAGAGAACCTTATGTGTTCTTTACTTTGTTTAAACTTTAATTTATTGGACATGTTTTGAAGGCGTGTGGGGGCGAGGGAGCGGTCGGTACCTAGGCTTCGGATGTCACAGATCATTAATAAAAGCTCTTCAACAGGGGGTAGACTACGTATTTACGAATGAATGGAAAAAAAGGAAATACAAATAAATATACTTCTTGTCATATTCGTAGGATATTTAGCACGTAAAAAATTTTTGACTAAGTTTTTTTTAAACAACAGTTTTATTATTAAAGCAAAATCAATAAGTCAGATTCTCATCCGGTGTTCATTTTATCTGTTGATATATATGGTATTTTTTCAAAATTATTGTTCGGTATAATGACTGTTCTATGCCTGATAGTAAGCACAGTACATTCCAAAAACAATGGCGACCACCGAGGGACACACTATCCATTACTGGTCGCCGCTGTCATGCCGGCCTGCGTAAGTGTCTCTTCACGTTGCCCTTGAAGGACCCCATGTCATAGGAAGGAGGAAACACACTGGCCGGGAGATTGTTCCACAACTTCACGGTACGGCAAACATAAGACGTTGCGAACTTTTTAGTTCGTGCCCAGATAGGATTTACTTAACTTAAGAAATTAAAAATGTTAAATCTCTTAATATTTATAGTTATTTGAGAAGCACGTGAATAAAGAAAGAACACAATGCAAACAGCAAACGTAATTGGTTTATAACACCATTGACATATTAAAACCCAAGACGTACACTCTCGAATAAAAGTAGCTCTCAAAACCGGCCGCAAAACCTCCCCAATATACGTACGTGGTTATAGCTATGTGATAAACTTATGATTTTGCAAATTCAACCTTACCTGAATGATTTAAATTTGTTTTACAAGGACTCAAGATTATTTGAAATGACTGCACAATTTTCAATTGTGTGCATATTTTATGCCGTGGGTTTTGAGACGTTGAGTGTGCGTCTTGGGTGTACGAGAAATAATATAATTTTTATGTTTAATACAATTTGAACAAAAAATAAATCAGTGAACATCAAGCACCCGGCGAATTCGGTTGTTTCATTTCGCTGATCCGTCTATTATTTTAAAATATCAATTACCACTATCAAATATCATCATCAAATTATCACAATACTTTAAGACACCCTATAGTATTTTTTGGTCCTTCGAGCCGGATATATACCAGCGACCTATGGGTATGGATCGATGGATGGATATGGATATGGATTTTATACACATAAATATATAACACATATTGAGATAGAAAAGTGAAGGTTAAAATATAAATTGTAATGAAAGTGGACGCACAATGCGTCGTAAATTTGTTCTGTGATGTACCCAGGTATATTCGTCACACATCTTCTATCGTTCTGAAATGTTTTACAATCAATACGATCTTATTTACCTTTAACACAATACCAAGATTAAAAACGATGCCAAGGTATGCTCGACGCTTAAATTTTCTATAGGGAAGATTTCTCTATTTCTTGGCAATCGTTAATCTTTAAATTATCATAAGGTACAGTGCAGATATATCATTGTTTGTCTTGCTTTTATAATAATAAGCAGGACAAACTATAGCACTACTAATAAGCAGTGAACAGATGCTGCGTTGGTTCCCATGACAATGGTAGCTTTGCGTTTCATCTGAATTAAATTAGGGATGTCTTTTATTTCTGAATTTCTTTTGAACTTTTAATGAAACCACCGTGTATGTTACTAATATTTTACAGTGTGTTTTTTACCATTCATTTACCGTTCTTTATTAATAACCTTTAGTTACATAACTCTGCATTCAAACTTACGTAAAGAAACCAAAAAAAATATTAAATTGATTTAAGTTTTCAGCAAACATTAAAAAAACTTAGCATCAGCCCATTAGAATCGCATGTGATCCTCGGAACCTTGAGGGATTTCATTCCTAAGGATGTGATGTATCCCCAATTTAAGAATGGTTAGATAAATACCCTTCCTAAATAAAAATGACAAATGAAAATCTTCTTGTAACTTATATGTACCTTTATGTTATGAATTTAAAGAAAATTATTTTGCAGTCCTACAATAACGTTAAAACTGCCCGAAGGACTCGTTTTTCAATATATATAATTGAAGTTCTTTTGGCGCGTTAGGGAAAAATGATGAGAGTAAATTTTCACACCGTCACGAAAAACCGTACACCCTGAAATTAGCTATAGTAAACATTTTGTTTCTTTGTATTTGTTGTTTGTATTTTTGTATTAAAACTTTCAATGTATTGAATATCCTTTTTCTATTGTTAGCGTCGTTTTTTCTACAAACGTAGAATAAGGCGAAAGATAACGTAAAGTAATGATAACTTTAAATAATCGCTAATTTTTATATAATTGTAATCTATGAAATTATTAGCCTCACTTATCACAAAGGTGATAAATAACAGCCAGCTACATTTTCCTTGTAACGATTATTATAGCTACTTTTTCCAGTAGCTGCCTCTCTTTCCGCTTGATACATGTCCCTTATGTAACTCGTAGAAGTAATGTATCAAGCTGAGGGCTTATAGTGTTTCTATAAATATTTTGACACAGCTAAGAGCTTACCGCTTAGTTAAACTGCATTTGTTAACGTTATTTCAACAAGTGATTCTTCTCGTACCTTGACAGGCTGTCGATCATTAATTTTATTTTTGTTTCATTGGTGTCTTTAAAAGTTAAATGATAACCATTTCATAAGTCATAGTAACTTATTTATTAACACTATCTATTTTTTACTATTGAGATTTATAAAAAATATTATGTTTACATATATAATATAATCAGTTAAATAGCAACCAAAGAAAATACAAACCACATTACAATATGAGAAGTACACATATAAGATGGAATTCATAAATAATTATAAATGAATTTCATATTTTAATAACTATTGTTTACTTATCTATTACTTATTGTTTACTTACTTTATTCCTTATAGAAACAGCTCCTATGGCCAGACCAATAGCTAAATATTGGCCATTCAATGACCAAGCACAGCTTGTAATTCTTCCGGACACCCTGTGCTTTTGGACGGCCTTCACGTCCATTGACCAGAATGCAAAGTCAGAAATTGCACAAGACGCCAATTGCAGGGAGACAGGATTATAGGCTAGACATTGAATTGCTTCACTGTGGCTGCATGGAAATAAACATAATAGTGCTTTTATATTGCTGTTTAATGGAATTTTTTTTTATGTCACAGGAGGCAAACTAAGAGGTGTGTCACAGGTGAGGTTAAGATCATAACGTCAAGTGGTCAAAACCATCCATAGTTGCCAGCTTATGGTGGGGGAGGGGAGGAAAGGGAGACGGGCCTCCGGCGCTCTCACTGGCCGAACGAAATTCAACAATGCAGGCACTGTTACTTTGTGGGTGTTTCTGTGAGAGGGAGGTACAACCCCCGATGAACCGACTCATTCATGCTGAAACCAGTAGTAGCTTTAGCCTGACTCTACCACCTACAAACTATACTTATATCTGTAATTTTTATTTTATAGTAAAAATAACATTGAGATCATCTCATTATTGTAATTATATATTAACAATGGCAGGCAACAAATAAAAATATATATTATACTTCAAGATATACCCTCCAATGTTACTTACGAGTATTTTAAAATGCCTTCCATCTTTGATGTCCAAAGGGTATATCTTGAAGTATAATATATATTTTTATTTGTTGCCTGCCATTGTTAATATATAATTACAATAATGAGATGATCTCAATGTTATTTTTACTATAAAATAAAAATTACAGATATAAGTATAGTTTGTAGGTGGTAGAGTCAGGCTAAAGCTACTACTGGTTTCAGCATGAATGAGTCGGTTCATCGGGGGTTGTACCTCCCTCTCACAGAAACACCCACAAAGTAACAGTGCCTGCATTGTTGAATTTCGTTCGGCCAGTGAGAGCGCCGGAGGCCCGTCTCCCTTTCCTCCCCTCCCCCACCATAAGCTGGCAACTATGGATGGTTTTGACCACTTGACGTTATGATCTTAACCTCACCTGTGACACACCTCTTAGTTTGCCTCCTGTGACATAAAAAAAAATTCCATTAAACAGCAATATAAAAGCACTATTATGTTTATTTCCATGCAGCCACAGTGAAGCAATTCAATGTCTAGCCTATAATCCTGTCTCCCTGCAATTGGCGTCTTGTGCAATTTCTGACTTTGCATTCTGGTCAATGGACGTGAAGGCCGTCCAAAAGCACAGGGTGTCCGGAAGAATTACAAGCTGTGCTTGGTCATTGAATGGCCAATATTTAGCTATTGGTCTGGCCATAGGAGCTGTTTCTATAAGGAATAAAGTAAGTAAACAATAAGTAATAGATAAGTAAACAATAGTTATTAAAATATGAAATTCATTTATAATTATTTATGAATTCCATCTTATATGTGTACTTCAATAGTGAGACAATTTCAAAATGAAATCAAATTTTTTACAAAGTACCAAAGTAACTAGATCAGTTCTGTCCAAATGTCAGGGCTTGAATGGCAACCCACAGAAGTTTTTTTATCTTCTTTGTCTAAATACATTAATGAGCAAATTATTTTTCTATTTTACACCGCGCATCCTTCATTGGGCATTGTTAGTCACTTGTCATTCAATGCGACGAAAGTTTTGATTATGCAAGATTACTCTCAAGTTATTAAGGACTTTCCTTATTTTAAACTTTGTTATTATGTTGTTCACTTTATGTTTAAGGATATTTAACTTTTTATCTCATCATGTCATCAAGAGAAAGTTTCGTGAAGAACCCTATATTCAATGAGAAATGGAAGTTAGACTATTTTATCTCCAACAATAACAATAAAATTAATTGTTTGATTTGTATGCAAGTTTTGTCTGTAAGTAAAGAATATGTTAAACAACACTATACTTCTTTTCATGAAGAAAAGTATAAAGATCATGTTGGTGAGGTAAGAAAAGTTATGGTAGCTGAGTACGAAAAAAACTAATACAGCAAAGAAGTATGATTTTCAAAACTACATACTAAGAATAAACAAAGTTTGGCTGCCTCATATGCAGTTTCATTACAATTAGCCAGAGCTAAAAAACCATTTAATCATGGAATTTTAATAAAAAATGTGTAGTTGAAATGGCAAAAGGCTTCATGCAGCCGAAATTAGCGATAAGTTTGAATTTGTTGCATTATCTCATCAAATGCTGGCGCGAGGAATAGAGGACATGGGTAATTATATTTCGAAAAGTTTATGTGATCGCCTTGTAGATTGCGAGTACTAGCGTAGTCAGTTCGAGAAAAAAAAAACCGATCAGACCGATATCAGTCAATTAACAATTCATACATTGCATTTCGAAAGATTTCACAATCACGGAAGAAATGCTGGATTTAATACCATTACATAGACAACTAAAGGCAGTGATATATTTGAAGCAGTTAACAAAACTATAGTAAAGTATGGAGTATTTCGTAAGTGTTCTTGTATTGTGACCGATGTGGCAAAAGCTATGACCGGGACAGGGACAGGATTCGCGGGACTTCTAAAAGAAAATGGCATTGATTGTCCGTTGTTCCACTGCATCATACATCAAGAAGCCTTGTGTAGAAAATCTTTGTGCCAAATGAATTGCTATGAAAGTTGTTGTAAGGATAACCAATTTGATTAGAGGTGGAAACAAGGCATTGACACATAAAATATTTGGGGACTTTGTAAGTGAAATCGATGCAACCTATGGATATTTACTATTAAATACAGAAATCAGATGGCTATGTGCTGGACAGTGCTTGCAACGCTTTTTCGCTTTAAGAAAAGAAATACCTTTACTTCTAAAAAATGAAATACCAACTGACACTTCCGAACTACAAAATGAAATGCAGGATCCTCAATTTCTGGCTGATCTTGCGTTTTTAACTGTTGTGACGCAACACTTGAACGAATTAAATTTAAAGTTGCAAGGCAAAAAGCACAATATAGCCAACTTGTACGGACATGTGAATGGATTTAGAAGCAAACTGAAACAGTCTCTACAACAAATTGACTTTTCTTTTTTTCCAAGTTGTAAAGAACATTAATTAGAGATGAAAAATTTTGAAGAATGTAAGTTTTTGGACCACCTCTAAATCATGGACGAAATAATCGTCGAATTTGAGCAGCGTTACTGAGATTTAAAAAAATTTGAGAATGATACTCTTCACTCATCCATTAACGATTGCAGTTGAGAGTGTGAAGATCAAGATTACCAACTGGAACTGTGTGATCTGCAATCAGACCCCTTTTACAAGGCCAAAACAGAAACAGGAACTGAATTTTTTAAGCTCCTTATTGAACGTTTCCTGAAACTGACGAATTTCAGGCTAAAAATGGGTTCAATGATGGGCAGTATCTACCTTTATGAAAGTGCATATTCAACAATGAAGCTTATAAAATCGAAATACAGGTCTTCATTGATAGATACTTCAGTTAAACATGCAATCTAGCTACTACTAATATCGAGGTTAATGTTGACCGAATTATAAAAGATAAATTAATGAAAAAGTATATAATAAAATAATAATACTTATACCTGTATTTTTTTTATAAATATTTTTCGGCCCCCCAATGTATTTAGTCATTTTAATTGGCCCTGGGTCCCATATAGTTTGGACAGCCCTGAACTAGATTACAAACCGAAGCTATACAAAAATTGCACTTTTCATTGTATGAAGGTTTAATTTAAATGAGTGATAAAGTTCTATTTAGGACTTTTTAATGATTTTAGATAGGAGAAGAAACAAACAGGATATTAAGAGAAAGTGCAGTTTGGGCTGTTGCATTTTCTCAGACAAGTCTTCTTGTAGCTGATTGGAATGAGACATTGTCTTTCTATAACGTTTACGGCCAACAACAACTTAAAGAGAGGAATATAGGTGGGTGTTTTGTTGGAAAGTATTGTTTATAATCATGCCCTAATTTATAAACCTAGAACTCTCTGTATATGTGTTTGTTACTTTTAAATTTTCATTGGATTAAAAAAATCCTGATGCGGAGTGAGTTCCTACAGGGATTTTATTTTAGTCAGTTCAGTTTAATGACATTCCAATATATATATTTATCTGTTATATGCCATCATTATAAATGTATCCTTTTGGTTGCTATTATGTAGATGTACTATATGATACACAATAAATGTATACATACATACATTCACTAATTTAGAGCTATTTAAATTGTCACTTGACCTTTGAACAAGGAAGTATTTAATATCAAAATCAAAATATCCTTTATTCAATTTAGGCCCTGAGAAGGCGCTTATGAACGTCAAAGCTACTACCGGTTCGGAAAACAGCCCAGTCATCGAGAAGAACCGACAAGAAACTCGATCCGGTTTATTTTTCCATGTCATATATTTGTACAGTAACATAAATATTTACATTCCTTATTAGTGGATGCACAGAGAGGGGCGTCATTTCCAGACGTCACAATCGTCGTTGTAATATATGGTACTGGAAGAGCTGCATCAATTATTTTTATATCATAATTTTTTTATTGGATTTTTGGACATTGTGTACTTGGTAGCAGTTGATTAAACTTATTATCACACAATGAAGTGTTCCCATTGAGTTTAGAGTTGAAGTTGAAAACATCTTGAAATAATTCAATTTAATAAATGTAATAGTTGTAAGTACATTAGCATAGTTTGAAATTAAATTGAGATTATTTGTGTGCAAGGTGTAGCAGCTCTGTCGATATCGTTGTTGGGTGCGGTAGTGGTGGTGGGTGGTGTCGGAGGCTGGGCTGTGCTCACCGCCGAGGGAGTGCCCATACTCAACACTCCACAGGACTGGGTGTGGGCCGTTGCCTCTATGCCTTCACTTAATACTCTTGTAAGTTATTTATTCTCAAAAAGTTATGGAAATTTATTTAGAAGTACAATTACTGAAATAAATAAATACTTATTATATATGTACATTTTATACTGATCCATGTCAGATGATTTCAACTGCTTTAACAATACAAAATGTATTCTACGATTTAATCTACTGTGATTAGAATGCTTTAATAGCCTACATATAACTATCTCTTACTAACCGAAACTTGAGATATTGAGGTATTATATAGTGTTTGGTAGTGGTTTTTTTTAAACAATTATAATAATATGAATTTTAAAACTAATCTTATTCCTTATGAACAATGAATTAAACATTAAACAATGAATGTGCTCGAATTATAGAGTATTAAAAACAAAATGATATATATATATATATTTTATAAAAATAAATAGTTCGAGTAAGTGTTGTCTATCCAACAAAGGTAAGAAGGAATAAGTTTATGTCTTTTCTTTTCGTTTTGATATTTGCAAACTAACATTTTCACAGTTTTGTAATTGCAAACAAATTACCAACTGTGATTGATTAATAAAAATTATATGTCAAATTTCCGAATCTAAATGAACTATATTGAATGTAATTAATTGGTTCAAAAATTGTTTTTATTACGAGATCACTGCAAAATACGGTTTTAGCTATAGAAATAATAATAATATTTTGTTTAATGCTGCTAAATAAAATACATCGCATTCTTTTATATACATTCGGTGCAATATAATGTGCGATTTTAGCTTGTATCATTGACTAGCGGGCCCGGCAGACGTTGTCCCGCCCTTGCTATAAAAGAAATCCTTGACAAATTATACACTAAAACCTTCCTCGTGAAGTGAAAACCGCATGAAAATCCGTTCAGTAGTTTTCGAGGTTATCGCGAACAGACATACAGACAGACACGGTAGGGGACTTTATTTTATACTATGTAATGATTTGTTATTATATTTTGTTTAGGGATAGCGAATAAATCGCATTTATTCAATATGGTACGAAATTTAGTAGAATGTTTATATTTAATTGTTATCTGAAACGATAATCTATACTATCTATAAATACTAATATTATAAAGAGGTAAAATTTGTGACATTGTAGGGGGTAATTTCAGAAACTACCGGTCCGATTTCAAAAATTCTTTCAGTGTTATATAGCCTCATTTCTCGAGGAAGTTTATAAGCTATATATAATCACGCTAAGACCAATAGGAGCGGAACACCAATCAAGAATGTTTCAAATTGTTTTTTTTTATAAATGTTTACCGCCCAATGAAGTGGGCACAGGTCAGCTACTGTGTAATATCTATGAAGAGTTTGTAGAAACACTATTGATATTGGATTCAGTGAAGTAATTAAATTGTAGATGTAGTAAATATAAATAGAACATTTTTGTTTATTTTAGAAATCAGCTACCTTGTTTGTATGTGCGTAAATAATTTGACATCACAATTTCCATGGATGCTCTAATTTAATTGGATTAAACATTGAAGTTCAAAAAAGTTCGAAGCCTAGGAATAATGCTATATAGAACCATATTGAAATATTGAGTTACGGGAGTAAAACTTGTCGAATATCTCTCTCATATAGGATTACTGTGATATATTTAAAGATTCGTCTTACACAAAAATTCGGAAGCTCATTTACATTTTATTAACTTTATAAACTGTAATGAGTGTCGAATAATTTGCACTGATTGTTCAATTTTTGTTTATTAAGTTATTTTGTTTTGTTTATCATATCATCAAATCGTCCTGAAGTAGAAATCCACAAGACAGGCCTTGAGCCTAGTGTGGAGATCAATGTATAATCTAGTACATAAGTAGAAAGAAACATTGTTATATTATCAATATATGTAAGCCTAGGATAAGTCGTTTGGCAATAAAATATTTTATTATTATTTATTTATTTATTTATTTATTATTATTAATATTTGTGTTACGTATCTTGCCGTTTGTTATTTCGGGTCGTCCTGTTAAAATGAAGTTCATGATTTTTTAAATTATTATAACCCCTTTTCCTCCCTTCTTGGATTCCCCATCTATTCTCAGCGCATTCAGCATTCCTGTCGCCTTGCCATCCCATCCATAAAAACAAGTGAGTTTTGTACCAATATCCACACCAGAGGGTTGTCCTAAATCCTGTTATTGCAATTTTTATTTTATTTTTAAACCGAAATCCCTCGATGTTCCTAAATTAGAAATGAAATTAGTATTTTGCATTTAGCGTGTTAAGTAAAAGTAGCAAGAATTGTGATGTTGAATTGTATGATTTGAGGCCGTGGGATGCCAGGACGGTGCGCTGTGGTGCTACCAGGTGGTGTTCAGCACAGTGCACGGCTTGTACCGGGAGAGGTACGCGTACAGGGAGAACATGACGGACGTCATCATACAGCATCTCACGACCGGGAACAAGGTCCGGATTAAATGTCACGACAGAGTGCAGAAGATAGCTATCTACAAGCATCGGTTGGCGGTGAGTGTCGGTGGCAGTGAAGGTGGAAGATGAAGGATGCTACTGAGACAGCGTAATGTATTATGTACTCGCAGGTGCAGCTGCCGGAGCGCGTGCTGGTGTACGAGCAGAGCGATGCGGAGGAGGAGGAAGATGAGAGAAGGGGCTGAGACGGCGTAATGTGTTATGTACTCACAGGTGCAGCTGCCGGAGCGCGTGCTGGTGTACGAGCAGAGCGATGCGGAGGGAATGCTCTACAGAGTCAAAGAGAAGTTGCCGCAGAAGACAGAGTGCTCACTTCTGGTTGCCACCAGTGACGCGTTACTGCTCTGTCAGGTCACATTCTCTATACTCTCCTATTTTGTTTATTAAACCCTGTGGAAACTTCAATAGAAATAAATTAAGATTTTCAGGAGAATGTATCTTGACATGAGGGATTAATAGAAACGAATGGCTTAACATTTCAGGACAGGAGGTTGGAGAGGATCGGGAGAGGCAGCGGCAGGAGCTGGGAGCTGCCCGCTGCCATCCGGTACATCAAGGTGACCACACTCAACTTCCGAGAGGTTCTGCTGCTGGGACTCGCCAATGCTCAGGTCCCTCACGCCATATCCATACTTATTATAACTTATATACGTATTACTTATATTAATAATATTATAAAGAGGTAAAGTTTGTGAGGTTGTAGGGAGTAATATCTGATTCTACTAAACCGATTTTTAACGCCACACTCGTGGCATATGGCGGTTGGCTCCCTGTGTGCTATCCGGTGCAGGTACCAACCGAATCACCCGAGCACCTGCACCAGGTGGTACGACAGGGAGCCCCAATCACGTATCGACTGTAACACGCATCCGCCAGGTCCTGCATCCACCTTACGAGCACCTCTTCTCAAGCACCTCCTCTTCTCTCCTTTATATTCCTGGGAACTAGACGGTCCCCTATCAGGTTCTTGACCGCCGCATGTTGATATACGGCGGCAAGCAATTCCGCCTCTAGCTCCCAGGGAAGGGAGCCAACGAGCACCATGACCACCGCCAAGGATACCGTCTGGTATCCTCGTATCACCCTCAGTGCCACGGTGCTCTGCGCACTTCGCAGTGCTCGAACATTGGTGGCGTTGAGGGCGTCCACCCACAACGGCGCGGCGCCCCGTAGACTGATATGGAGCGTACGACCACCCTATAAAGGCGGCGGCAGGCGGCACCCCGCCCTCCTGTGTTGAAGAGCAGTCGTCCGAGCGTCGCCGCTGCCGTGAATACGCGCTGTCCGAGCCCCTTAAAATGGGACTCGAACCGCCAGCGTCCATTCAGGGTGAGGCCCAGATACTTAATTTGGGCCAGACCACGTATGATACCTAGGTTTACATCTAGACAAGCGTTTCACCTGGCAAAAGCATATAATCGCCAAATGCAAACGACTTGTCTTACCAAAAAAGGAAACACTATTGGTTAATTGGTATTCGGTCACAATTGTTACTATGCAGTTTTTTTTTCTCGAACTGACTACGCTATTGACCTGGCAAGGTCTTCACAGTTTCACCGGATTGTTACTATGCAGTAAATTCCTTATATTTTTTTTTTTTATGTCATATGTGGCAAAACCTATATGGACTTAAGGAATCCAATTATGGGAAACAGGATTTCACTCAAATGTAGAAATTGTGCAAAGATTTTAAAATAAATTGCTGTTGATAATAGCTAACGCCACTTGGTTTGTTACAAATAAACAACTGCATTATGACCTTCTAATAAAAATAGTCATGGAAATCGTGAAACAACCAGAAAACTATAAAACAAACGTATATAAACCACCCAAACAGCTTAACAAGGTATTGGATGGATGAAAATCAAACATCTTGTAGATTAAAATGCAAAATACTGTAAGATATACTTAAATCCCAATAAATTAAAGTAGGTTGTGACATTTTTATGTTTAACCATTTAACCAATTTAAACTCCGACAAATATACTATTTATTGTCCCAGAAAGGTGACAGATTGTAATGCAAAGTACACAACAAAAAAAACGTAGGCCAGTAAGATATAAAAAGTCTCGGATCACATTTCATTGTTAGCCGAAGTGAAGCGGGGGCTGACAAACGTGTCACATGTGGCTTTCTTTTTTACTGGCAAAGAGGTACATACAACTTTTCAGTTTGACGGAGCTGGAAAGTGGCAACTTTCCGGCCGGAGGATAGAAAAATTATTATTAAGTAGGAAAAGGTTATCTACCATGGTAAAAACATATTGTACACATACAGGGACATAATTTACAAAAACAAGTATTTTTTAATTCTTTCTGTACTAACAAATAATCCTTGTAATATTCAACGAACGCAATGTACAGTACAATCGATTGTACGTCATTATTATATCGGCACAAACTCTCGTCAATTTGCTTGGCA
This sequence comes from Antheraea pernyi, assembly GCA_015888305.1. NCBI lineage: Eukaryota > Metazoa > Arthropoda > Insecta > Lepidoptera > Saturniidae > Antheraea > Antheraea pernyi. The sequence goes on from MU162671.1 coordinate 21,729, forward strand.
ACTGCACTGGCCTACAAATTGTTAGTTTTTAGTCAGCTGATGTCTTGGTATATGTACGTCACTGTTGTTGCCTGTAAGTTTTAAAAAGCGAGATTTCCTTTTTAGGATATTGCCTACGTGACGAAAACCTAACCCCTCTCTCCTCCCTGTAACCAAGCGTGGTACTTTGATGACCCCCCCTCCCCCTCCCTCCCTCCCCCAAATTGGGGCACGTGATTTGGGTACGTTCCCTAATTAGATAACGATACGTGTGTCGAGTGTAGGTGTGGTTCAGGTGTGGCAGGTGGAGCCGTGCGGGGGTGAGGG
>MU162673.1:0-14066 GCA_015888305.1 Antheraea pernyi
CTGTCGAAAAGGAATATTATAATAAAATATCTAAGCGTACCACCTTCAATAATGTTTAGTGCAACTCTATCTACCTACTAACATGTATTTTGAACCAAAGAAATCCAAATCTGGAGTCAATTTGGACCGTACACCCTCAAAATCTCGAGTAAATTGCAATAAACTGTAAAAAATAGCGTATTTTGGATGTTTTGGTTATGAACAAAACGGCTTATTGCAATTTACTCGAGATTTTGAGGGTGTACGGTCCCAACTGACTCCAGATACGGATGCAACGAGTCGAAATATATGCCAGTAAGTAGGTGGCGTCAAATGTACAAACAACTTCTTTTTCCGTGTGCCGTTGTTATTGGCCTTGATACAACTGTTTATTCGCGCAGAGAAATTTTTTGTCTTTAATTTTACTATAACTTAGTACGAAACTACTACAGCATATCAACGTGCGTACCGTTCAAACGATTGTCATAAACATTTGTGATTTTGATTGTTGGATATATTTAGATAATATCCAGTTCCTAATAACTCAACTATTTATTACAAGAAACGTGCGCCAAGTCGGGGGCACACGTAAAAATTTCATAAAAATAAAACTTATATAAATTGCAATACTTACTTGAACTTATCAGCGATGGTTGTCCACGACCATTGTCCTTCTGCAGGACTGTAAAGTTGTAACATTAAATCAAAATGCGTCTATTTCTTGTATAAATTTAGACAACTTCTTATAAATTATTCCGAGAAATATGGAAACAATTTTCACTTACTTATCCTTCGAAGAGTATTGCAGGGGCATATTTCCGATAGCTCTGAAGCTCTTGTGGTGTCCCAAAATCATATTGAACGTAGCCTTGTACATTGGTTCATCGAAGCAGGGGAACGCTTTTCTGGCGTACGTTGCTTCGAATTGTGTTGATATCAAATATCTGAGGAGAATAGAAATCTTTTAAAAACAAAAAGGTATTTTTGAGTTTTCTATTTACAAAGTTGAAATCTACAAAATAATGATATATATTTGTTTTATTTAGGAAAATATATATTTTTATTTCTTTTTTCTTCGTAGGTTTTAGCGTTTGCTAACACATTTCATCATCATCAGTCTCTAAGAAGGCCACTGCAGGGTCATAGGCCTTGTTTCGAAGGAAGATATGGGCATAATCACCTCGCCAGCCCACGACGTATTGGTGATTTTAAATTCCCAGCAATCCAAAGTTCAATGTTTTTCCCGCATACGGTGGGTACTACAAGAACATTTCTCAGGTTTTAGGTTTCTGCACGATATTTTCCTTCGGCTTCAGCCGATAGTGTTATCAATTTAAACCAGTAAATGTACACGTTTTCCGAAAAATTCATTGGTATATGATGGGATTAAAACCTGCGTATATTGGATTGATATTCCACTGGTCCGACCACTATGACTTTACCTGATGTTAAATCTGATGGTATGATCTAACATCTAAGTACAGGCTCTCAATTGCGGCTGCTGGAACATATATGTATAAGTTCCTGGCCATCGATTTTTTATTCGAAGGTGGTTATTCTACCACAATGTTTGCTTTCACCAAATATTACGGTTTATAGCAAAAAATCTGAATCTACGTCAATTAATAAGATATTTAAACTAGCTGATTGAGCCTTCATCACATTTCAATTTAGTATCAAAACAGTACATTAACGGATTTAATTAAAAAGCGACAATTCTATTCATTCATTCTTTTTAAAATTAATCTTTATCATGTTTGTTTTATTGAAAAAAGCCAACTTGGTAAATAACGGATACCCTAATTACCATAGATTATAATTTCTCACTTAATAACAACGTGGTAGTGTAGTGGTTTGACCGGTGGAATATCAATCCAATGTACCAACGAATTTTTCGGAATTCGCGTACATTTCCTAATATAAATTGGTAACATTATCGGCTGACAGAAAACATCCTGAGGAAACCAGAAACTGTGAAATGATAAAAACATAGAATTGTAGATTTCTCCGCGTTTGAAACCGTGGGTCTGGGGCTGGCGTGGTGATTATGTCCCCATTACTTCATTTCTGAAGAGGCCGGTGGTCCTGCAGTGGGTCTCTTACAGGCTCATGATGATGATGAGTTAATGATAGCGGTAATAAAATATATAATTGGTTTGATCAGCGGATACTTCAAATAAAGGCATACATATAAAAAATGACTCACTCTTTGGTTTGACTTTTCTGGTCAATATAAGTGCTTATATAAGTGCCGTCCAGCCCCATCTTCAGGTTCCCATAGAACGGAATCCTCAGGGTGTAATTCTCACCCGTCTCGAGCTCTCGATCCAGATGGATGGTCAACAAGTTGTAGGTATCGTTCAGTTTAACCTCCTTCACGTTCGGCTCATTTGGACCCTGGACTTTGATGTCATTGTTGGACACGTGGTAGCTTTCTGAGTGGACGACGATTTTTGACACCGCCTCTTTTGCTGATAACTGTAAGTATTGAATAAATATATATATTTAAATTTTCTGTTATTGTATTCATCTTAATATATAAAAATCCAGTGTCATGATTTTTGTCAACGATGAACTTCGAAACTACTCAACCGATCTTCATAAAAGTTGGCATTTATGTATAATTTGGTCTAACCTGAGAGATTATATTAATGGCCTCAATACTTTTTAATTACAAATTACATGATTGTCAAAGTTGATTATTGTTATTAATTTTAACTTTTATCAGTTGCGACCAGATGGCACTTTAAATCAGTTTGCTGACAGAAAACTGTAGCACCGACTGTTATAGACATGTTGATTATAGACATGGCACCACGTTTTAATTATGAATATTTTTTTCAATAATTGAGAAACAGTAACGCGGGCCGGGTCAACTAGTAAGTATATTATATATTCTCTAATATATTCATTTGACAACTCATTTATGACAGTTAAAACTCTATCACCGTTTCGGAAAATAAGCAAGTTATAGAGAAGAACCGATAACAAACACAGTCTGGTTCATCTTGTCCTTTTTAATATTTTTATAACAACTAAAGCAGATATCGTTGTCACATTCCTTTTACAAACATAACCAACCGTAACAAGGTGACAATTGATTATTTTAGATACCTGGCTAATTGATTTTTACGGATCGTTTTTATTTTTATTCCTTCGAACTGACTACGCTATTGGCCTATAAGGCCTTTACAGTTCTTTTTTCTCGAACTATTCTATTGACCTGGTAAGGTCTTAATAACTTCACCGGACTATTAAGGCGAGCGCTTAAGGCACTTAGCCGACTTTATTTTGGCAACTAACTCACGCAAGGGTGCACGGCACACAACGGCTTGGGTTGTTGCCTGTTTTATGCAATTCGCGACCTATCGTAAACCTAAGCTAAGTTACCGTATGAATATACGTATCTGAGTTCTTAAAACATGCATATGTACCAAGCATCATGCCTCAATAATTCCTATCAGTATTTTGTGTCGGATAATGCCTTTAGTATTTTTTTCGAACTGACTACGCTTTTTGCCTAACAAGGCCTTTACAGCTTTACCGAGCTATGCTTTTACAGCTTCACCGGACTATTTATATAGGATCGACAGCCACGTACCATTAAAAGACAGCGACCACATGAAAGTGCGGGTTATCTGTACAATGGCGCCATCTCTGCACAAAGAAACTAAATCTCGTGTGATTGAATGTAATTCAGAAATTAGATTTGTCTCGAACACCATCATTCACTAAACATCGTTGTTAGACTTTAGCATACCTAAGTGGCACCACTAGATGGCACTATCTAAATTTTATTAATGTTATGCTTTCACTGCAATTCAACTCGGATGAAGTCGCAGCCTGGTGCTAGTTATTGTTATAAAGAGATCAAGTTTGTTTGTTTGTAGAACTAGTAATACGATTGTGAAAACTCTTTCGTCGACAGGTTATTAAGCTTTTGTATTGCGGACGACGTCGTGAACGGCTGTTAGTGTCTAATAAAATTGTGTCTTTGCGATTTTAAGACGCAAATAGCTTGTAAACTATTGAAGCAGTTTCAATGTAGTTCTCAAAATAGTGCAGGGCAGAATCCGAGATTTTAAATAGTTACGTTTGAAGGTGGTAGAGCCACACTGAAGCTACTACTGTTTTCACCATAAATGGATCGGCTCCCCCCGGGTACTACCACCCTCATAGTACTACCTCATACCTCATACTACCAATCTCATAGAAAACCGACGTGAAGGAACAGTACTTGCATTGTTGCGTTTCGTTCGGTCAGTGAGAGCGTTGGAGGCCCCCCTCCCCATCCCCACTCTTCTCTCTCTCCCTTTTTCCCCAAACACAGGCTAGCAACGCACTTTCAACTCCCCTGGTGTTGTTAGTGTCTATGGACGGTGGTGATCACTGGTGACCCAACTGTTCGTTTGCATAACATTTTGACATAAGAAAAAAAAAACGTTAATCGTTACAGCTACACGAAAATAATATTCCTATTGTGTCATCATTTTTAAAGATACAAGTGCAGACAAAGTTGCGGGCGTGCGATAAGTATTAATAATAATTTTCAAGTGGAGAGATTATATTGAAGTTATCACGAGATAATAACAACTCTCATGTCCATTGATTAAATATAATTGAGTTCTCTTTTGTAAATATTGTTTTATTTTAATTTAACAATGGCGGTGAATTCACAAGATCAAAGGAATGGAACATCTGTTTATGAATTATACTAAGATTGTTTATTCTCCAGGGAGCTCCGTAACCGTAACCGAAACTATCGGATATCCGAAATAAATATATATATCCGTAACCATAACCGTAACCGATTCAAATGTTTCGGATAATTTCGAATAAGGGTGAAGTCTAAATAAAACATGTTTCGACAGCTTTTGTTTCGCCGCACTTGCACTCCATGTGAATCTTGTAGTAGGGACGATCGATATTAGAAAAACATCGATGTTTATATCGATGTCAACATCGAATTCATAGCATCGATTTACGATATACATCTATTGCAAAACATCCATGTATTAAGAACATCGATATTTTTGGTGACAAAGAAATGAAACTGTTTTATTATGAAGTGTGGTTTTATTTATTTGTATATGAAACAAAAGAAAAGTTCGGTGTTTTGGTAACAAATAAATAAACATACCAATTTTTTTTTAATGAAATGTGGTTTTATTTATTTTTTGAAACAAAAGTAAACATTTTTGACAACATACAAATAAAACTGTCTAAATTCTATAATTCTAAAATAGTTTAAAATCCTTCAATCTAATATGCGTAACCGTAACCGATATAATTATATTCCTATATCCGTATCCGTAACCGAAATATCATATCCATAACATCCCTGGTTTTTTCTATCCCATAATAGTCATCATACATAATCTGCCACTAATTTGTAGATTCCTATGGGAATGAGAATTCAATACAGTCTGTTTGTCCTATTAACGATGCCTCTGAAGTGAAAAAGTATCAATCATTGTACTTTAGCAATACTCAGTATACGAGTATCGTCTCTCGACGGTACTATTTCGAAATATATGATAATATCATCTAAAAATCGGGGGCAAATTTCATAACCGAGACACCGGCAAAAAACACTTCACGGACAGACCTTGAACTGGACGTGATTTCTCTGCAAACAAAACACCTACTAGCATTGCCTTTTACGGTATCAAATTATCGAGACTACGTTTTATTGCCAGATACATTTGATTGATCTCCTTAAACTAACTAATAAACGTGACTTCGTACTATTAACTATACTTTTTTGGAGTAAAATTTCTTAGGGCACGGTGTAGAAAAAAAATGTATTTATGCGTTAACGTTGCTATAGTAACCATTATTATGGTAACCGTTGCCATGGTAACGTGAAGGGTTTGCATTTTAAAATTATTTTATCATATTCGAAGCATATATGTGGACTATACACATTGAAAGTGCAGGTTACTTGTGTGTTGTTGTTGTGTGTGGTTAAATGTAAATCTAAAGTGTCTGTACTTCTTAGATTTTTGTGAGAAATAGGTGTCTTGGAATAAGTAACAAAATACATTTCAATCATTTTTAGAAATGTGTGTCTGTTTGCCTTTCTGTCTGTTTGCATACGCATTACTGCGTTTACGATAAAACCTCAAGAAAGCCATAAAGCAGAAATCCTCGATTTACACGATAAACATTTAGTTTTGGTTTCATTAACTTCATTGGTTCTTAATTGATTCACTCTCTCAAAAGTCATTGTAATTTTAATGACGACGCGACTTTAGTACGATTAAAAAGTAGAAAAGTAAAGAAACTTAATACATTGACATGATTTTATTGGTCACTGTTTTTTCTACATTAGGTTCCACGCGATAGTGGACAATAAAAAACTAAAGTGAAGAAAAATTAACACGTGTGGATACCATGGCGCACAGCTAGTGTAATATAAAAACACAAAGAAGGTATAGGAAAACCTTCGTGCGAACTTGGAACAATGACACGGGCAAATAGTCAACTCTAGTCGCGTATCCTGCTACTGGCTGTGCATCGCAAACCAATACCTTATGTTTTCCCTTCAAAGAGTTGTTAATCCGTTTTTCCTTAATGAAACTATATGTATCAGATAAAATAAACTTGAGATTTCCTTGTACGCGATTGTTAAAGATCTTTGTTATTAAGATATTAATAATTCACCATAACTAAGAATATTCTAGTAATCAGTACAACTTACATTTATGTTGATATTTTATTACAGTTAATTACAGTTTATTCTCAATTCTTTATTTTATATCTATATACGTAAAATAACATTTGATTAACGAAAAAATGACGGATGTTCAAACAAACTTTCATCGCCCTTTTTCACAACCTTAGGGATTGATTTTTTTATTTTTTTATTTTAGCACGGCAAAATGATTGCACTGTGTCTGATGGTAAGCACAGTGCAATCGAAAAACAATGGCGACCACCGAGTGACACACTATCCATCGCCGGTCGCCGCTGCCATGCCGGGCTGCGAAAAGCTGGATATGCACAGGCTGATCCCGAAACGCGACCCGCAGAAGCGAATCACTATGACGGGTTTTTTCGCCACATACATGGTGGTTGCGACCCAGTTAGGCTATAAAATCCTACCACCCCGCTTTCACCATTGCCTCGTATTTATATACGTAACTTGGTATCATCACCATAACAATAATAAAAAAGATCCTCTGCCGCGTCTGTCCTTTCCCAATAAGCTCAAAAATTACATAACGGACTTTTATGCGGTTTTCACCAGTAGAAAAAGTGATTCATGTGGAAGGTTTAGGTATATTATTTGTTTGTGTTTATTATCAGGACGAGACTACGTCCACCGGGCCCACAAGTTCTTTTATACATTACCTTTCCTTACCTTTCTACCTACATAGATATTCTTATAAATAAAAAATTTGCAATAACAGTCTCAACACAGACAACTCAGTATGCTATCTCGTTTTCTCCTTACACTAATTATGTGAGTACAAAAAACGCCACCAATTACTCCAAAATTTACACATACTCGTATACTAGGAAATGGGCGGACTATAAAACTCGACAACCCTTTTTTTTTTTTTTATACGTGGGGAAGATGTCAGACCACAAAAACCCTTAATATTCATATGAAACTTTGCCCTTAAGACAATACATTTCCTATTTAAATTACATGGGATTTTGTAAATTTTTACAACTCATTTTTGTTTTCCTCGATGAAATGGTTCGCAGCAATGAGACATACATATTTTTATAGAAAATTGAACGCCCTACAGAAGCAGATGATAGGTTATAAGGTTATGGTGGAATGTTTTCGATTAAAGTTCAAAGTTATTTGAGCTGAAAGTTGAACTTGTGTAAATTTTAAGGTAGTAAATGAACTTACGCTCACTTGCATGAATGAAAATACAATGTGTTAGCGAAAGTGTTTCAAAGTAGAGTAATTTAGACATATAGATTGTAATGAAAAGAAATTTCATGAAAATATATGACAAATTTTTGAGAATCAATAAAAAATAATCGACTGCGTTGTTTAAATAAATAGTCTTAAAAATAATAAAATTAGGACAAGCCACCTCTCATGCGACATGTTTTTTTTCTATATTTAGAGATATTCAACCTAAACACCTAACCAACCAACCAGGTAATTATAAACCTATAGGCTGCATAGACACAACATTCAAGTGATATACTATTTAATAATATAAAATATATATTATGTAACAGGAGTACCGCATCATGATGACCTCATATACCTGTTCAGCCTGAGTTACCGGTTCCCGATGATAGCGGTCTCGGACAGCAGCGACTCCCACATGGTGGATACTATGACTCAGATCTGGTACAACTTCGCTAAATACGGGTGAACACTCCTAACTCATTATATGTCCATAAAAGCAGCCCTTTTTTATTCATTTCATTATCGTATAAATGTTGCAAATTACAATATAATACAAAATAGTACAATGTCCAACAGCTGAATAATAAATAATACATTTTGACATATTATAAGAGTGACTAATAACTTTATATAGAGTTGAGTAGAAGAAATGTATAATACATGGATAGTTTTAAAATGTTTTGTTATACCTATTTATAATGAATATTTTGTATGCATTTACAGAGACCCTAACATCAGTGATCCGACTAAAAAGCAATATCTGTACACACATTGGCCGGTGATGGACGCGACCGACCGCTGCTACCTTCGCGTCGACAGCGAACTGTCTGTACACGGACAACTCTTCGAAGATAGATTTGCAGTTTGGGACGAACTGTATCCTATAGAATATTAATTGGAAACTATTAAAAAGGAAATTTTATTTATGCCACTTTTATTAGAATAACGGAATAATTTTGTTAAATGAATAAATAATTTCAATATAATCAGTACATTTTTTTTTATTAAAAAGTTTATATATTGGTTTATATTTTGCAAATACTAGATATTCCAATAGTTAAATTGACAGCCATTATGCCTCGATACGAGTCTCTGTGCAATCTGGTACGTGATCATTAAAATATTGTAGTTTGTAGGAAGTCATCTTCGGACCTATTGAGAACAGAATCAAACAAGTAAGTGGTAGTGGGAGCCCTAAAGGAATTGACAGATACGTGGTTGTGTGGCGCCTGAGGACCAGGGGCACCTCACCAATATGTATCATGTAAGCCGTAACACAACATGCAGAGAAACGGTTGTCTCAATGAAAAAGTAAAGGATTCTACTGTATTAGCAGAGCATATCTCTCTGATTCCAGATTTAAAAAAACTATACAATAGTTGAAATATCTATAATATCTTATCTATGTTTAACATTTAACTACAGTCAGGATACTGCATCGTGTGTAGTATTCTAGAAATACTAGATATTATAATAGAAAATTAGCCGCCATTTTGTATCAAGTCGTATCTCTGTGCAACTTCACTATGTACAACCATTCAAGTGTTATGAAGATATAAACAACTATTAGAGGGAAGAAACAATGCTTGTAGGAAGTCATCTTTGGAATTATTGAACTGGTTCTAATTATAATATAAATGAACTGTTTTCGGGCGTTAGGTGAACGTATTATTTAATCGCGAGCGACTGCTTTTAGTCTGTAGATACAAAAATGGTTTATTGGAGATCAATAAGCTGTAATATCGTTTGACCGACCACCATGACACATCGCACGCATAAGAGTTCTCATGCGGGTTCTAATGCTCCCCATTATGTAACTCGTCACTAGGTGGCACCAAACTATATTGTACCTACTGCTGTTATTTACAATGGTTAATACTATACCCATGGCTCTGTTCGCGTGAAGATAGTGAGTTCAAGCATCACGTCGATCGGACTTTGATGTCAAAAGGATCAATGTGTGAACGATGGTGATGTCTGGAAAATGATACCCCTCTCTGTGAATCCGTTAAAGGCGATAGTAACTATTGTATGTTTAAAAAATAATTGATGCTTCGCAGTACATCTTGCATTTTTAAGAATCGCAAAGTCCAACTTAATACATTTTGCAATATTTACGGGCACAGTCACAACAGTTATAAAGTTTAGAATACACTAAAGTGTAAAATCATTTCCTACTACTTGTTAGAAAACAGTATAGTCGGTCGGTCGGTCGGTCGGTGAAACCAACTAAAACTCTGTATGCACTATGACTATTTATGCGGGCAGAGCTTCACCTTATAATAATTTCGACATGGAAGTGTGTGTAGATCAACGATATCTTGCCTCTATAGGGCGAACTGTTGAAGTCAAAGCACTATTACTATTTATTCATATTCTCGCAAAATAATTTAAGTAACACAAAATAGTAATAACAATCAAATTAATGTCATAAAAGTAATGCATCAATTCTATGCGAGTGTTCTTATTTTCTATAGAATTGATGTATCTCTCAGAGAGTGGCGCTAATATTAATGTTCCGTTCACGTTGTAGTCTCGCTTCTCGGATTTGTCGTAGGGGTACCAGAGATAGATAGAGAGAGGAGATAGAGTAGATGATAACATACTATAGGAGCCTACATATAAGTAGGACCCAATAAAGATTTTCCAAAGGAAGATTTTACAAACTATGAAACAACTATTAAGACTCATTTACGAATTAATAGATCATATTCCAGAGTTCCACCTTATTAATTTCTTGGTTTAGGCGTATTATTTTAAAATCACTTGCGCTATCATCAAGTTTATTGTAATGATGTATAACTTATTAAGTCGAACTTCACGTGTATTGTAGAAACATTGTATGCATAACGAAAAGTTTATCTTTTAATTCAGAAAAAAAAAGTCAAAGGGCAGTCATAAGTAGAAGTGAAAACTCAAAACAAAAAGATGGCTGTGTTCTCTATTGAATTTTGAAATTAATTATACTGTGAATTATATTATTATACAAAATTTTCATTTTATAATTTGTATATTGAAATTCCAGAGATATCCTGGTTTTTCATATCAGCTTCATACAGATTTTTGTAAATAAAATATAAATTAACAGATTTTAAGCTAAATTAACTCAAGTAAAAATATGAGCATAGTAACAGTACACTGAAGCTATTTGAAGAAAAAAAAACGACACTTATAGATATAAGTTCATAGAACGTCAATTTTCAGCCCAGTGTGCGTCGCCACGTCACCAATCACTCTGACCCGTCGCTATAGAAGTTTCACATCAAAAATAGGTACAATAAACAGATAAACTAAATCGAGTTCCTTACCTGTTCTTCTCTGTGACTGGGTTATTTAACGCTCGTAGTTTTGAGGTTCATAAGTACCTTCTCAGGATCTAAATTGAACAAATAAATTTTATTTTTATTTTTTGATGTGGAATTGCTCCGTCGTCGCACGCTCGCAAGGACCGCAGAGCTCAGATTTACGCGACCTACTTTTTATTTAAATTTATTATGACAAAAAAAAACTATATATTTATATAGCAGGACTCTCTTTAGGAATCCGCGTTTAATTTGGGAGAGGTATTTTTGCCAACACGCCGACAAGATATTTAAGTTTTTGGACATAGTTCGCTAATGAAATACCTTCTTAAAATACGTTTCACTTGTTTTACATTACTTCCTTGTAGTTCTATAATATAATCGGCTCGTAATGCGTTTAAGATTGATGGAAGCATATATTCCCACGTACGCATACCATAGTAATTGTTATAACAAGACAGTGTGTACATGGGAACATTTGTCAAATTCCTCAAAGTCCGGTCGTACTCTTTTTTTAAAATAACTAAATTCATTTACATTTTCAGAAATTACAGCCATTTTAACTTTGTCGAAGACATTCACAATTCGACAATGTTTGAGGAGACCTTCTATGTTATTTTTATATTTTAATTTAATCTGTTCAGGTACTATTGTTTATAATAATCTAATTTGTAATTTGTGAATGTCTTCCACAAACCTGCACGACGGTGCGCCACAATAGCGCTACTTCTTCCACCCCGGCGAAGGTGAGTGGAAGAAACAAAAAAGGCTCTTCTCAGGACTAATCAGAAGCCGCCACGTCATCGCGACGAATGACCACCGTAACGCCACCTGGACTCCGCACACAGAGTGTGCAACCGCCTACGGAACCCGCCGAGCTACAATCAACGGCGACCGCAGCGACACATGGACGATGTATTCAACATAATGGCCAATCGTCTCGCTCCTCGCCTCTCGATGCGCCTCTCGACCACGCGCCGGAGCATCTTCCCCGACTGAGTTTAACGAGAGTGATTTACTCACTCTCGCCAGGTTCATTGGAACCGAGAACTTGTCGGAGGGGATGATTCGGTGGATGGCATTGTATTTGCGCATTCAGGAGGCTGAGGCCGAGAACAAGAACCCCTCCAACCACAATGAAGCTGCCTAGGAGCTCGCTGCGCACAGAATTCTCCGCACACCAGAGATCCCGAAGCCCTGGCTGTTTACGAGTCCCCTCGGGAAATTCCTACGCCGGAAACGAGTTTCCGAACAACGAGCAAGCGAAGAGGACGAAGCTCAGTGTATTCGAACCCACGCTACACACTGCTACTAAGAAACTGACACCGGTAGCGCGCCCGTCCAGTTCGAGCGCGCCGGTACCTGCAACGAAGCCGCGGAAACCCGCCCCGAGCAAGCAGCCCCCTCCTATGCGGCAATTACAGCGCCACCACTGACACCGAAGCCGGTAATCTGGCCCCTGAAGCCCAATGCTGCTATCACGAGCGCTCAACCACAACAGACGCCCGCATCACCCGACGCGAAGGAGCCGCTATAGCGGGTATACCCGTTGATTATTGTCGAGCAGTTACCCAACTGGGTTTAGCACCTCTAGCAATTGGACGCAAACCCAACGTCCGCCCGTATGGACAAGGGATGCGTTTCATCCCCAAGGATGCAGAAGAGTACCGCTTCGTTCACGATCACCTGGATAAGCAAGAGGGTAGTGAGCTGATTTACGTACTCGCCACCTAACCAGCGCAGTTTATAGATCGCGATTCCGGGCATCCCAACAAAGACTAACCAGGACTACATCATCGACGCTCTAAACCCGGTATTGTTTTATTTCCAGCAAAATTAAAAATACTTTATTTAATTTAGGCCATGAGAAGGCGGTTATGAACGTCAAAACTACCACCGTTTCGGAAACAACCCAGTCATCGCGAAGAAACGGCAAGAAACTTGATCGGATTTATCTCTTTAACGTAAATACATTAAATTTACAATCGTTTTTATCAGATGCACAAGAAGAGGTGGTAATTCGTAACATCACAATCGTTCACATATTGATCCATCCTATCCAGTAGCCTTTTGACATAAGAACCTGCTTGATATGGTTCTTGAACTTACTATCCGGCAATTTTGTTGTAAAAATTAACCTAAAAAACTGTTGCCGGTCTTTCTGAACCTGAAACATGGAATGTCCAATTCGTGCTTGTTTCTAGTATTAAAATCATGCCAGTGTTTTATTATATCCAGCGTTTTATAGCGTTTTGACGGACACACATTAAATCATTAAGAATGTATTGGAAATTTGGAAGGGCAGAGTTGAGATACTGAATCCTGAATACTTAATCTTTAATAATTCGCAATAAGGTTTATATATCAATAATAAATTACGCTATGATTTTAATATAACGAAATATCGTTTGCTGCTCTTGAGTGATTATATGCTGTTCTCAGATCAAATGAATATGCGTTGTTCGTATCGTGTCTTTGAGGGTGCGCGACGTGTTCTCCCTTTCACATCTGTTGTTTGTCGCATAATGCTTGCTTGTTCGTACATAGATACGGACAACCAACAATAGAATAACGATATTTTCAATAATTTAATATTCGTTGCGTGTAAATAATGCATTACACTATTAGTTGTATGTAGAAGGAAAATCATACGTATATGAAATAGCTTTATAATTTAAATCAAATTTATGTAGAACGTGTAAGCACGTAGTTGCATTTATAAATATGTATACATTCATATGTTAATCGAATTAAATGTACACAATTCAATCGACTTGAATATTTATTCGATTTTATTATAAGTTCAGGTCACTGTCAGGTGACAGAGTTTGATTTTTGTCATAAATAGGGTAATACGATGAATTGTCGTTAAATATGTAAGCTTCTATTATACCGCCCAA
>MU162675.1:0-12843 GCA_015888305.1 Antheraea pernyi
TCTCGATGACTGGGTTGTTTGTTCGAATCAATGGTAGTTTTGACCTTTATAAGTGCCTTCCTAGGGCCTAAATTGAATAAAGTGTTTTTGATTTGATTTGAATAATATTAGTAATCCTATTCACTTACCGAAATCATGATATTAAAACACAATTTCTCAAGTACTTAAATTACCTTGCGATATACAGATTACCTATTAGATGACGGCACTAATAGTTAAATGCCAATAAACGATCTTCTAAAAAAAAGCTGTAATTAATTTGTTCAGTCCATAAGGCTTCGAGAAAAAAAATCAAGGCAACATTTACTTATCTGATCATAAGAGTCACTCTCTCCATATTTTTTATTATAAGCCTCCTGTCTATATAAGCAATTTTGCCAATGTCAAATAGGACGAATATACATTTGTGATGTTAACCGCTAAATGTTTAGTTTAATATAAAATAAGCTGAAGACAACAATGATAGCACAACACAAAACGGTTATAACAGAAATAATATTGTGCTATTTACTGAGTCAATATAAAATATTGTGTTGACATATATAGCATAGTAATACAAGCATAAAGGGCATTACGAATTTCTGTTATTATGAGAAAATGAACACAATAAATAGTTCGATAAACTTGGTATATGTATACTCTAAACACATATAATTGCTTGGATTATTATTTAAAAAAAGTTCTTCTCAAAACATAACAATAATATTCCAGTTAATAGCAAATTATGTATTACTAACCTCAGTATAAATTTTGCAACACAAACAAAATATTATCTTTATAATATTTTCAATGCAGCGACGGCGAAAACACTACAAATGCTCATAAAACGTACACAACACACTGCACAAGAGCTCGTAGTCCACTCTTGCTTCGAGTGCATTCACCTCACAAACAATCCGTGTTCTATGCATCGCTGTCCACTAACATAGGGCTGCCAGACGCATATATTTTTAAATATATATTTCACGCGCTTCGAGCTTATAAGAGTAACTATATTAGATTTATTGTAATTAATTAGTAAAGAATAATTAATGCCTTATTCCATGACAAAGTCAGTTTCTATGTCAAAATTTGTTAGATGTTTTTGAAGAGCAATAATACAATACATTCAAATAACAACACATATTAGAAATAGCACGTAACTGCATCCGTGTTAATCCTATATTACAAACGAGAGACTTTATAAGGATGGATGTATGTTTGTTCCCTTTTCACGCAAAAACTACCGAACGGATTTTGATGCATATAATATAGGTAGCTATATTTTATAAATACGTTTTGTTTAATGGCTCACTACATATCAATATATATCAAATAAGTTTGAAAAATCCCATCATCTAAAAGTTATCACAGCGCGCGAGATATAAACTTTTATAGTTATAGAGATATAAACTAGCGGGTCCGGCGGATGTTGTCCCGGCCTAATAAAAAAACACCTGGACAAATTCTATATCTAAACCATCCTCATGAATCACTTTATCTACTGGTACGGTACGTAAAACAGCATGAAAATCCGTTCTGTAGTTTTTGAGTTTATCGCGAATAGACAGACATCGCAGCGGACTTTGTTTTATAAGATGTAGTGATTAGGCTAATGTGTATTTTTAATATTTATAAAGACATAAACGCAGACGTATACGCGAGCTGTTACTAGTTAAAATATAAAATGTTAATAGTTAAACACAACTTGGCACCGCGCCACCTATTTGCGTTTTGTACTAAATAGGATACCACAAAGACCTTTTCGGAGAAAACCACTTTATGACTATAATTGTCAGGGTCATCGGTCACATGGTTTGGAAGATTTATGCCAATCCTCACGAACCCATACCTCCGTACTAATAATATAAATAAAGTGAGTTTGTTTTTGTTACGCTTATACTTAACTACTTTACCAAACATCATGAAATTTTGTAAACACGCTGTCAGGAGTAAAAAAATACATAGAGTACATACTTTTTACCCTGAAAATATGTACTTTTTGAAAATAGACTAACTAGATAGGGCTAATTTACATTAAAGCGAGTAAAGCCGCGGGCGAAAACTAGTAAATATACATATAAAAAGAATACATTAAGTATTAGATAAGTTTAACTATATTCCATGAATAGTTCTAAAAATATTCACAGTACCACCGATTCTACGATGGATTTCCTTAGGCCCCTGATGAGGGGACCTACCGAGTCGGGGGGATGAAGTGAAGTGCCTCCTCCTCGGCCACAAGGTGGGTAAAGAAGTATATGTATACTCTAAACACATATAATTGCTTGGATTATTATTTAAAAAAAGTTCTTCTCAAAACATAACAATAATATTCCAGTTAATAGCAAATTATGTATTACTAACCTCAGTATAAATTTTGCAACACAAACAAAATATTATCTTTATAATATTTTCAATGCAGCGACGGCGAAAACACTACAAATGCTCATAAAACGTACACAACACACTGCACAAGAGCTCGTAGTCCACTCTTGCTTCGAGTGCATTCACCTCACAAACAATCCGTGTTCTATGCATCGCTGTCCACAAACATAGGGCTGCCATACGCATATATTTTTAAATATATATTTCACGCGCTTCGAGCTTATAAGAGTAACTATATTAGATTTATTGTAATTAATTAGTAAAGAATAATTAATGCCTTATTCCATGACAAAGTCAGTTTCTATGTCAAAATTTGTTAGATGTTTTTGAAGAGCAATAATACAATACATTCAAATAACAACACATATTAGAAATAGCACGTAACTGCATCCGTGTTAATCCTATATTACAAACGAGAGACTTTATAAGGATGGATGTATGTTTGTTCCCTTTTCACGCAAAAACTACCGAACGGATTTTGATGCATATAATATAGGTAGCTATATTTTATGAATACGTTTTGTTTAATGGCTCACTACATATCAATATATATCAAATAAGTTTGAAAAATCCCATCATCTAAAAGTTATCACAGCGCGCGAGATATAAACTTTTATAGTTATAGAGATATAAACTAGCGGGTCCGGCGGATGTTGTCCCGGCCTAATAAAAAAACACCTGGACAAATTCTATATCTAAACCATCCTCATGAATCACTTTATCTACTGGTACGGTACGTAAAACGGCATGAAAATCCGTTCAGTAGTTTTTGAGTTTATCGCGAATAGACAGACGTCGTAGAGGACTTTGTTTTATAATATGTAGTGATTAGGCTAATGTGTATTTTTAATATTTATAAAGACATAAACGCAGACGTATACGCGAGCTGTTACTAGTTAAAATATAAAATGTTAATAGTTAAACACAACTTGGCGCCGCGCCACCTATTTGCGTTTTGTACTAAATAGGATAGCACAAAGACCTTTTCGGAGAAAACCACTTTATGACTATAATTGTCAGGGTCATCGGTCACATGGTTTGGAAGATTTATGCCAATCCTCACGAACCCATACCTCCGTACTAATATAAATGAAAGTGAGTTTGTTTTTGTTACGCTTATACTTAACTACTTTACCAAACATCATGAAATTTTGTAAACACGCTGTCAGGAGTAAAAAAATACATAGGGTACATACCTTTTACCCTGAAAATATGTACTTTTTGAAAATAGACTAACTAGATAGGGCTAATTTACATTAAAGCGAGTAAAGCCGCGGGCGAAAACTAGTAAATATACATATAAAAAAGAATACATTAAGTATTAGATAAGTTTAACTATATTCCATGAATACTTCTAAAAATATTCACAGTACCAATTCTACGATGGATTTCCTTAGGCCCCTGATAAGAGGACCTACCGAGTCAGGGGGATGAAGTGAAGTGCCTCCTCCTCGGCCACAAGGTGGGTAAAGAAGACCGTGCGGTTTTTAGTCAGTAAGAATCTGACATACCTACCTCCGATGTCAGGCTTTGACGTGGCAAAGTGATGTAAGATTTTCCCCACGTTAAAAAAGAAAATTATGTGCTTCATTAATCAATTATTATTTGTATCTTTTACACGATAATTTCGATATGAACAGTAATAAAACGACTTTTATCGTTTAAGAATCCGCTAATATTTATTGTGCAAATTTCTATGAGCATTTAACACATGCTATAGAAAATTTCTTTTCGCTTTTGTGTCTAACATTAGAAATAAAATATTTTAGGTTATATTCACTGTTAGACCGCTTTATCCATATTCACTTTGTATTTCTAAAGTTGGGAATAACTTCGTTAGTAAATGTATTCCCGAAATTGTTTTAATATTTGCCTCAGCATTTTTTATGTACGATCACATTACCTCTTTACTTTCGCTATGTTTAAGCCCTAATTAAAACCTATCATGTGGTTAGCGCTAGTAATCTAGTTTTAAAAGTCATCGATTCAAGCGTGGTCCATAAAGTTTTCTAACATCATTTCAACCGATATTTTTCTTTATGTATAACTTTTTTCAAATACAAATCCACATTAATGTATAAGAATAAACCAGTGATCGCAATGTAAAAGTTGCCTGACAGCATAACTCTACACAAAAGGCTATAATATTACAGCCCTGTTTCTCTCTTTTATATGAAGTTCGCTGTAACTCTTGGGACCAATCATTGTATCTTATTATTCTTTGTGTGGATACGTCTCCATTTTTATTATATTTACATAATAAATAACAGGGTACTGTTCCCGATACAGCCATATCTGTATTTTGTTATTGGCAGTTTTATATTTGTCTTGACAAAATACATACCTAAATATATTGTTGGAAATAAATGAAAATGTCGGGTAGTTTTAATGCGTCGGCCCATATAAGGGGCGGTGCTTGCCATGTTGATTCACTCTTTCGGTGGCCGTCATATCGTGCGATAGCTCTGTCCGAACTCGTGTCGGTTATTTAACGAGTGATTAATAGTTAGAATTGATGATTCTTAGCAGTTTATACCTAAATTGGCCAGTTCTGTTTTTAATAAGCAATAATTGTTTATTTTTGTTGAAAATTGCTAACAATATTTATTGTTGAAAATTGCTAACAAATATATTACACACGTTTTATATGTTGTAACTTTTATTCAAACTGTGGTCGTGTTATTTGTATGGGAGAGAAGTAGAAAACAAAGTTACTAACTGATTTTAAACTGTTTCTGCAAACATCAGACATTTTTTTTCTTTTTTTTATTCGAACTGTCTACGATATTAACCTAGCAAGGTCTTAACAGCTTCACCGGAATACTAAGGCGAGCGCTTAAGGCACTCATCAGATTTTATTTGACAACTAGCTCAAGGGTGCACGGCACACCTCGGCTTGGACTGTTGCCTGATACATGCAATTCGCGACCTATCTGAGCTAACCTAAGGTAAGCTAACTATTCATACATATATGAGTTGTTGAAACATATGTGTGTACCAGGCATACATACTTCAAAAACTCTTATATATAATTCATAAAGTGATAATTCGGATAATTTTCTAAACTCTTAGTTTGACAGACAACTAACTATAACAAGACCTTTCATATTATAACACAATATAATAATGGGCACAGCCGCTTCGTAGCAGAAGCAGTTGTAGAGTAACATTATTACAGTTGAACCTTGAACAAGTTCTTAAAGTCTTATTACTTTTATTGCGAAGAACATGTTGGCCCGTTCTAACGCTTCTTTGTAAAATGAAAAAAATCATATATAGCATAATATGATTAAGGTTTTGCAAAAACGTTAAATCTATACAAATAATAATTAATGTTCAATGTATGTATATCACTTTAGAGCGGTTGCACCTCTTTTGCTAATTCGCTTTTGGTTGTGTTTATAATTATCAGCACAAAGTTACCTATTAAAGAAAATGTTTATACATTTGTACGTAAGCGTGAAATACTTAGGTCCAAAAACCTTTATTCTCACCTCTTTATATATACACTAACTATTGACCACGGCTTCGCTCGACAATAGTACTTTCTTTTTGGACGTAAAATACCATATATCCTTTTTTATAGCCCTTGACTACATGTATGCAAATTTCATGATGATTTGTTAAAGCTTGGAAGCATAACTCATTTTCGTAAATATAATAGTAGTTAGGATATATTTGAAAGACCACAAGGAAAGGGAAAAGGTGGTAGACCAATGAGACGGTGGGCTGACAATATTACACGGGCGACAGTAAACGATTGGATCAACTTATCCAAGAAGATGAAGGAGATCTTTGCCCAAACAGTGGTCCATATTTAAATTAAAATAGATTAATATAATATACTAACAAAAAATCCAAGTATATCTATTAACAACAACACCAGGGTAACTATATTAAACAATAATTTATGTAAACAGCAAAATTAAGCAAACCTAAAAATGGTATCTTGAAATATGGAATGAATTACGTTATTGTTATTATACAGCAAATGGAATTAACACAATTGCAAATATCACACACAATGCGACGAATTTCAAAAAATATTATTTCTTAAGCCATTGCTTCCGTCATGGTTGTACTTAAATTTCTAAACCAGAATATACAGATATAATAATATATTTATTTACCTACTACTGTCTGTCCACTGGGATTGACGTGCCACGGGTTCCGAGTTTTACTCGCGTGTTGAGTTTAATATTAGTTTTACAACACTATGTTCGTTTATGTGTCAATAGATGCTTTGAGTCCCAGTTAAACTAGCGCTTCCCAGGGTACTTGAATTTGGGACAAAATACTTATCATAAATATATTCCTAACTGACATTACTAGTGGTCGCCTAGTGGTCGAAATTTGACTATAATTCATTATTACATTCATTAAGACCAAAAAGAATAATGATAATTTCAATGGAAGATAAATTATTTATCAATTAATTATTAATGTATATTATGAATTTACATATTATATTATTATAAAATTACCCTACAATTTGACCACTTAATTTCAAAGGGCAGTAGGTAGGGGACGTTCATGTTCATGTTAAAAATATTCAATGTAGGATGAAAAAAGGTAATTGGAACGTTATGTAGGATGGCGAAACGTCATTTTCATTTACTTGTGTGTATATATCGTGCGTCATTCAAGCAATAGTGTGTGTAATGTTTATTTTAATTAAACTTTAATTATGCCAAATTTCACGTTCATCCGTTAGCGCAATTCGCTTAAAAGGGGGTACAAAGTTTTCGCTTCACATATTAATATATAGATAAATGGGAAGGTGAGTTTGCTTTTTTTTTATACTCTTTCACGCAAGTACTCAACCGATAATCGTGGAATTTTGCATAAACGTTGACAGGGGTGCAGAAACGGACATAAGGTACTCTTTATCCAGAAGAAAAATACTGTTCCCAAAGGCTAGGTCAATTCTACATTAACGTAAGCGAAGCCGTGAGCAAAAGTTATTAATAATTGTATTATTCAATATAGAAAACTATAACTCATCTGGTAACATCTAAAGTTACGTTTATTACTCCATAACGCAAAAGAATGTAATATTTTTCATACATGCCTGCATATCTACTTTTTGGCGCAATTTGTAGCCTAAACGGCTTGATGACTTCTAAAATATGAGATTTCGTTTTATTCGTCTCAATTGTCGGAGAATATAAAAAAAGAGGTTCTGAAGTTGTATTTCTTATTTTTCTTAATTAAAAATTAATTTTTGTTCAATAACGAAAATAACACATAATGTATAACAAAAAGAAATGTAGACATTGAGAAGATTATTATTATTTGATTATTATTTTAGTTTATAATTAAAGGTTATCTTTTTTTTTAATTTATTACGAGGGAAATTTATAGAGAAATCGATCCATAGAGTCTTCAATCCAGAAGATAATAAATTAAACTGAGTGGAGACCTGTTTATTTGGTCTGTTAAATGAAAACCTGCAAAGTTCTAGAAGTCTATCTGTGACCAGACTTATCTACCATAATCCAGTTGAATAAACAGACTGTTACAGAAGTCATTTAAACTTTTTTGTAACTTGGAATTTACCCGTCTAAGTTATTTTATACGTACAAAACAGAAGGCGTTGCGTAAAATAAGTTATGTTAATTTAGCAATCTCGTCTACAAAATATCCACATAATGTTAGTAGACGTGGTATTTTCGTAATTTCGACTAATTAGAGTAACTATGGGACAATAATAAGATTATCTAGAAATTTATATTCTTAACCAAAATTAGCGGGTTGATGTGGTATCTCTTTTGCTTCGCTTTTGTCCAGCAATTCGTCATTTGTAGTATATTATTGTATATACTAGTTTCTCGCCCGTCTTGGCGCGGACGTAGTAACTAATAAAATGATATCAAATCTTACCTTAATCTGTCAATTTTGTCAATATTTTTAAAGATCTCTATACTGTATTGTTTCATTCATTCACTCATTTTATGTATTGAGATTTTTGAACACAGATTCTTCACTTTTCGTATTGGTTTTTCAAACGATTTCTTTCATAGTAATCTTCTCCTGACTATTTTTTTTCAAACTTGTTTGTTTCGCACAGAAGTCAATGGAAATTGGTAATATAAAGGGAGAGAGGAGTGATCGCAATTTGATACTATTCACTATTCACTCCCTTGACGTGTTGCATGAGCATAAAATTAAATTAATTAATTAAAAATTAAAATAAAAAAATTAAAAATTAATTAATATTCGTATGTTCGCATGTTCGTAATTTTATAATATCCTCTCCTGACTATTACAAACAAAATAGAAGTCAAGGTCTGCTAAATGCTTTAAGATTAGCGATCACATGCCTAGAAAATTATCGAACGATTTGATTGCAGACTCCTTCTCCATCAAGCCCAAAATATCGAATGGACATGTACGAAGATTATCACAAAGCAATATGTGCTCTAGTCTAGTCTTGCTAAACCTAGGACAATCTTGAAGCAAGTGTTCAAAGTTTTGCACAGATATGTTATCGCAGTTCGTAATTTATTATACGAAAAAATCCTTGACAAGTTCCATATAAATTGTAAAATTATATATATATTATAAAACGTTCCTCATGAATCACCCTATCCACTGGTGAAAACCGCATGAAAATCCGTTCCGTAGTTTTTGAGTTTATCGCGAACAGACAGACAGACAGACGCGGTAGGGGACTTTGTTTTATACTATGTAATGATTTCTATAAGGATTTATAAGGATTTTGGTGATTGTTTCGAAATCCACAATATTTTCAACGCTCTTGTTTTTAATCATTAAGTAATGTAATATGTACGTATGTATATCATGTAGAAAGTTATTTATAAAATACAATTAATACGAATATTGTTAGATAAATTTAGTGTATAAATAAATACACTGCCGTGTTACAATGTAAGCGGGCGACGCTTGCTTATCATGAATACTAACGATGTTCATAATTACCATTATTTGATTTATTTTAAGAATTCAGGACATTACAATGTTACGTGAACTTGCAGTATCTCGTTATTTAAAAAAATGCAGTCGACGCGTTTATAACTTATTTAAAAATATATGTGTAAATTATATGTGCTCGCGGTTCGTCCTATGATTTTTATTGTTTAAATACTATCTATGTCTACATATCAATTTTCAATTGTGGAAGATGATTCGCTGCTACTACACCTTGTGGCGAGTTTCGTATTCGTATGTTCGCATGTTCGTAATTTTATAATATCCTCTCCTGACTATTACAAACAAAATAGAAAAGAATTAGCCAAATAGATGCAGCCATTCTGAAATAATGCTGGTGTTGCCCACATATAAGACCAAGACGAGACTTAGCTTAGTCTTGGTATTGGCTTGCATCAACACACCTAGTCTTGGTATTGGTCTTGCGTTCTGAGTCTCGGTCTTGGTCTTGGTCTCACAAAAACAAGACCAAGAACGATTTTAGACAACACTAAGTGACGCGCTTACATACGTTTGGCGACTATTTTTTATTATACACATAGTAGAGAGAAATGCAAGAGACGATGTATGAAGAAGGAACAATATGGTTACACGATATAATTAAGGTAACAAAAGAAACGTGGGTGACATTTGTACACAATTGTTTATAGTTTTTGGATATCTCTGGAAGTGGCTTACGTCTTAAGGCAAGTTGAAGTTGCTGCCAAGTAAGATTACACTATAAAATGTATTAAAACTACGAGCGTTTCAGTAATAAACGCTGTTATTGTTATTATATAGTACTTGGACGACCAAACCTAGGTCGGGTCTTTAAAAAACATTTTTAAATTAAAATAAACTGTTAGGTTTGAATCACAAAATTAGCATGTTATATAAATCAATATATATAGACGGATTATCGAAGCAGCCGATTTCCATTTCAATTATTTTTGTTTCGAAAGCGGCGACGAAATTTACCTTTATATTCTAGCTATATTTTTTTCATTGCCTGAAAACTCAGATAAAAAAAGTTTTTTGAACGAAATCTAGCTAGATCGATTTATCATCTCCGAAAACATACTAAGTTTCACGGAAATCGCTATCGCCGTTTCCGAGATCCTGAATATATAACAATATAAAAATATACAAGAATCGCTCGTTTAAAAAAATGCAAATAAATTAAATTAAAATGCCTGCTGTTCATATCCAATCTTCAATATAGTTCAACCGATTTTGGCAATCCTTTTAACGGCAGATATAACACTTTAAAATATAATCCTATGTACATATCAGTCCATCAGAAAGTTTTTCCCGTTGTATGAAAACAATTTTCGACAAGTAAACACATGTTTCCTTGGCATATTCGTCTCTCTATATTTATTCCTTAATAGCTTCTGCCCGCGTGGAATAGTTTCTTTGGGCTAACACGCAGTGGAAGCTCTCAAACTGAAAAAACAATTTTGAAACATTCTTTACTGGTGCTCCGCTCCTATTGGTCTTAGCTTGATGATATATAATATATAGCCTATAACCTTCCTCGATACATGAGCTATCCAACACTGAAAATGTTTCAAATTGGACCAGTAGTTCCTAAGATTAACGCGTTGAACCAAACAAACAAACCCTTTATAATATTAGTATAGATTACAACTTTTCTCTCGTACTTAACTCGAGCCCTCATTCAAATTACAGATTTTGATAGAGTGGACGGATTTTAATGAAACAAAGGCTAAGTTGTTTTATTGTGAACATAGTACTATAGCAGTGATGCGTATTCATAAAAATAGACAGATAGATAAACAGACACACAGACAGACAATTCTAAAAATGATTGAAATGTATTCTATTACTTATTCCCAGGCATCTGCAACAATTTTTTTTTCACGAAAATCGAAAAAGTACAGACGTTTTAATTTACATTCTTAACATAAGTATAGAAGATGTATAGACAGATTTTAGAAGAAGAATTAAGGTTAAAAAAATAATATTTTAATTAACACCAAAAACAGCCAAAACTTTCTGGTCGGTCTATTATTATTATGCTCTCCCATATGGTACCAAGCGGTAATTATAAAATTAACAGAGGTACTTTGAAATCAGCAACAGTGTTTTAAGGGTTGAGTACTAATAACAAAATTACAATATAAAAGTATATGACAGTTCACAAATAAATAAAACATGTAGTTACCATCAAAACACACAACAGGTGGGTTTTTAGGTGGTAGAGCCACGCTGAAGCTATTACTGATTTCAGTACGAATGGGTCGGCTCGCTCGGAGTAGTACCACCCTCTCACAGAAACATCGACGTGAAATGACAGTGCTTGCATTGTTGCGTTTCGTTCGGTCAATGAGAACGTCGGAAGCCCACCTCCCTCCCCCTATCTGTCCTCGTCTCGTAGAAGACTACGATGCAGTTTCTATGGATGGCGGTGATTACTTCCCATCAGGTGACCCGCCTATTCGTTTACCTTCTATAATATAAACAAAAAAAAAAATTACATAAAACCTAAGTTGTAGGCATCAACTAGTAAAATAATAAAATGACCCTAACAGCCTGTATCTCATTTACAGTTTAAGGACACTTAACTTGGTAGTAATGCTTCAAGTATAACAATAAAGTAAAGATTTACTTGAAATAACAACTTTATTACAACACATGTGTTGTTTAGCACTTGCCTGTCTGTATCTAACGGTTGTGGACAAAAACAAGATTAGAAGTTACAGCTAGAGATTTTTTTTACGAATTGTTTTTTTTTACTATCCGTTGTGTAAAGCCATCTACTCTATCTATACATTTAAGCCAAGCCGCAGTGTCAGTATTTAGTCTAACTACATATTATTCCTCTAATCTCTAATATTGAGTCCAATAAGATGGTGGCTTCCTTATTAGAATGCTTAAATGAAGTTTTGTGGCAACACAAAACGCATTATTTTATTTGCGAATATCCATCCAGTGGTCGACCTTCAACCATAGAGGAGAAAAACTTGAACAATTTTTTTATAACACTAAACATCGTCAATAGCTACAAAATAAAAAAGAATGAAGAAAATCGGCCACGGAACAAAGGAGGATGTTCTTAACTGTTTTCCCACTGCCTATTTATTTTTTATTTATAATCCATTTCATTTGTGCACAATAATAAAGCCACAATAACGAATTAAAATAAAAAAGACAACAGATTTATTAACACGGCCTTGTAATATCTACAAAGTAAATTTACGTTCATGATGCTATCTCATTCTCTCATGTGTTTAAGGGACGCAAAAGAAAAAGAAACGACAATATAAGTGAATTGCGTGTGCTACGTTATGCGTAGTGTTTGTTCTCATTTGCTAATGTAATTTCTATATGTATTAAGATTATGTAACTATATTATAATTACGAAAGTAATCCCATATTGTATTAAGTATCCCGAGAAAAAATATTAAAAAGTCAAGTATTTATTAGAACCTTCCAGATTTTAATTTCGATTCAGGGTCGTATAATAATCCATTGTTTCCTGATTAAAAATACCTCACAAACAATAGAATCTAAGTGACTCTT
>MU162675.1:12951-23836 GCA_015888305.1 Antheraea pernyi
AAAATAATAAAATGACCCTAACTGCCTGTATCTCATTTACAGTTTAAAGACACTTAACTTGGTAGTAATGCTTCAAGTATACCAATAAAGTAAAGATTTACTTGAAATAACAACTCTATTACAACACATGTGTTGTTTAGCACTTGCCTGTCTGTATCTAACGGTTGTGGACACAAACAAGATTAGAAGTTACAGCTAGAGATGACATTTTTTTTTTGCTTTACGAATTGTTTTTTTTTTTACTATCCGTTGTGCAAAGCCATCTACTCTATCTATACATTTAAGCCAAGCCGCAGTGTCAGTATTCAGTCTAACTACGTAATATTTCTCTAATCTACAATATTGAGTCCAATAAGATGGTGACTTCTTTTTCAGAATTCTTAAATGAAGTTTTGTGGCAACACAAAACACATATTTTTACTTACGAGTGTTCGTCCAGTGGTCGACCTTCAAACACAGAGGAAGACAACTTATTCCCAATTTTTATTTTGATAACTCTAAACATCGTCAATAGCTACAAAATAAAAAATAATGAAGAAAATCGGCCAAGAAACAAAGGAGAGAGATGTTCATAACTATTTTCCCACTGCCTATTTATTTATTATTTATAATCGATTTCATTTGTCAATAATCAAGCCACAATAACGAATTAAAATAGAAAAGACAACACATTTATTAACGCGGTCTTGTTAATAACTACAAAGTAAATTTACGTTCATGATGCTATCTCATTCTCTCGTGTGTTTAAGGGACGCAAAAGAAAAAGAAACGACAATATATATATAAATTATGTGTGCTATGTTTTGCGTAGTTTTTTTCTCTGCTAATGTAATTTCTATATGTATTAAGATTATGTAACTATATTATAATTACGAAAGTAATCCCATATTGTATTAAGTATCCCGAGAAAAAATATTAAAAAGTCAAGTATTTATTAGAACCTTCCAGATTTTAATTTCGATTCAGGGTCGTATAATAATCCATTGTTTCCTGATTAAAAATACCTCACAAACAATAGAATCTAAGTGACTCTTGCCCTTGCGATTTAAATCGACCCAACGAAAATAAATTCATGCAAAAGGTACAACATTTCAGAGAGAAACGTTCGTTGTAACGAAAAATAATACCTTTAAAGACGGTTTTATGGGTTGTACTCCATTACATTTTACATACAGAGAGAAAAAAAAATTGTGAGTCGTCGCAGGACGCCTGACAGATGTGAAACATCGAAATTAATAAATACTAAAATCAAAAGAGAGATTGCGCACAGTCGCTTCCGCATGGCATCGCGTCGCCACGTCTCCCACACACGTTACGGCCTGTTTCGCCACGCCAACAATCTGGTTTACCCTCGCCTATATATGTTTCACATCAAAAACATAAGCACCACACCGCTTGCCCCATTTCTTTACAGCAAGAAAACCCACCTCTCTGAACGGGCACTGACTCAAACTCAAAACAATGAAATAACTGTTTTATAGCCTGAATGAATTATTTAAATTTCATAATATGTAAATTGAAATTATTATTAACATTAGTCTGTTTTTAACATTTATAAACTACACATATAGAGACAAGTGTTGAATTCCATATACAAGCCGCATAATCTTAAAATGATATATTACCACGCGACAAATAATCTACTGATATAATCCTATTAAATCCAGTGTAACTTTGTTATACAGAAACTAAAGGGAATTAGAAAATACATTTTGTCGAGTAATTCGTCACAATGAGGTTTGTTATATAGAGACTAAGTTGGTCTACGATTCGGTTTAACAAGGAACAAAACATGTTTATTAATCTCAATATTTTTAGATGTCCATATATTTGCCCTGTGACAAAATGTGCCCTTTTCCGTTTTTCAGCAATTGCAAGTTTAAAACTAACAACAATTACAAAGAACAATCTAGTAGTTTTTCCCGCATTTATATTTTTTGTATATATATCATAGAAAGCAAACGAACAGGCGGATCACCTGATTATAAGTGATCACTGCCGTCCATAGACACTAGCAACACCGTGGTAGTCGCCGGATGGTCCTCCGGCACTCTCAGTGACCGAACGAAAAGCAACAATACAAGCACTGTTACTTCACCTCGGATTTCTGTGAGTTGGTGGTACTACTCTAGGTGAGACGACCCATTCATGCTGAAACCAGTAATAGCTTCAGCGTAGCTCTACCACCTACAACATACACCTACACCTTATACGAGTATATATAAAAAGATATAAACTCAGTAAGAATATAGTAAATGTATTATTATAGAACGCTGCATATTCTTGATAAGAAGCGTAAAGCTGCATCGTAGAAATTATTTGAAAAGCTTTCAATGTACGACGACAGGGCGAAGCCATTAGCCGTGATTTCCCTTAACGACAAAATGGCCCTCGGGCTTTAAGAACTCTTTAAATATTTAAGAAAATTAACATTATTACATTTTATTCCTAATAAAAGTTTCCGGTGAATTGAGTTTTATCAAACGTACTTTTACGTCTCATGTTATGTTATATTTACATTACGATTTCGATTGTAATTTAATATTATAGTGCTAAATATGACATATTATGAAAGATTGAAACTGGATTTAGCTCATTTTGAAATTAAACTACACATATAGAGACAAGTGTTGAATTCCATATACAAGCCGCATTATCTTAAAATGATATATTACCACGCGACAAATAATCTACTGATATAATCCTATTAAATCCAGTGTAACTTTGCTATACAGAAACTGGAGGGAATTAGAAAATACATTTTGTCGAGTAATTCGTCACAATGAGGTTTGTTATATAGAGACTAAGTTGGTCTACGATTCGGTTTAACAAGGAACAAAACATGTTTATTAATCTCAATATTTTTAGATGTCCATATATTTGCCCTGTGACAAAATGTGCCCTTTTCCGTTTTTCAGCAATTGCAAGTTTAAAACTAACAACAATTACAAAGAACAATGTTTACATTACTTACCCACGCAGCACACTCAGACAGAGTGTGCTGCGCGGTATCTTCGGCTGCGCCGCACTGACTCAAGGCATAAACTACCGTGGAATTAAGTTGGAATAATTGAGAGAATACGTTATACCGCGTGACAGGTTAGTCAATCGCAATATTTACATAGGTTATTCAGTACTCGCTTCTCGTTCTAAATCAATTAAAAAAGATAGGTGCTTAATATTTAACCTAATTATGAAGAAAAAACAAAACTGATATACACTACTAACGCTTAGTTTATTTCATGTGCTAGTGTGCGTGCTACCACGCTCCTCCCGCTACCCGTACCACGCGTCGCCGCCAAACCGTACCTCAATTAATTGTTCGTTGGAAGGGATAGTTTACGCGCTATATAATGTTAAGTTTATTCACCCCAGATGCACCCTCGCAATTCTCCTTCATTTTCGTTCATTGAACATTTCACTTTTATACCCATAGTTTTAAAAGTCTTAGAGCAAACTTTAACTAATGGTCTCTTTGTTGTTTATTAGTAGTTGTTTTTATATTATTATTTTATATGTTAAATGTGACCATTAACTATCATTTCCTTAAATATTGCTACGCTTTAAACTTTCACCTAGTATATAGTATTAGCACGTATAAGTTGAAAAAAAAAATGATTAACATATTGTAAATTTTTGAACTTACGAAACTTTTTGAAATTCAGAACATAAGCACCAAAAATAAGTGAATCTATTCTCAGTTAGAAGTAAAATAATTTATGATATAATTAACAAGAAGTTTTTTATGACGTACGTTATCTTAATTTGTTACAAGAACAAGAACTAAAGAAACATCATTTCCCCTAAGTGATTTCGCAACAAATTTAAGTTCCAGCCCTAGAGTAATGAAGCCGCTAAACTGAGATTAAAGTCACAACTACACTAAATAGTTTACATAGAATCTTTAGAACGATTCACCTACAGTCACTTTATATTATAGTTTTAGAAAATACATACGAGTACTACGCCAACTAAAACAAAAAGAAAACACAGTTCAACTCTTTATCTCCAAGCAACAGCGTGTTTAAGTTTTTTAATAAAGCTTTATTTGTATTAAGGTTTAATTTTTTGCAACCTTTTTACATTAGATTTTTCTGGTATGAGAGTTTTAGAGATAATAAAAATTACAAATTACGTCGTTCAGATGAATTCAAGAAACGAAACCCTTCAAGAGACTTCATGGCAAAACATAATTTTATTAAACACCGCAATTTATTTCTACTTAAAGCAGAACAGTTTAATTTTGCAAAGTGGTAACAAAATGTGGAGACAACTTTGTTGTTCTTTCTTTTATCATTTAAATACATTTCTGTACTACAGAATTCGTTCTACTAACACCCAGAGGAAAGCTTCAAAAAAACTGTTTTGTTTATTCAAACCAGAGGGGAAGTTCGGATGTTCGCGGTTTTTTTTAACATTCGCTCGGTAAAAACAGCGTTATGTAAAATACTGAATTTAACATTTTACGGGTTACTCGTAGGTTTTAAAGTTAATTTGCTTTTAAAACGAGCCTTTCAGTTTCGTTGAAAGGGAATGTAATTTAAAAAATTGTCTTTTATGGATATAAAATTTAATTGCATAATTTTGCATTGACACCAGAGGAGTCGCAAGTGCGTTGCCAGCCTGTGTTTGGGAGAAGGGGGAGTGAGAAAGTGGGAAGGAGGAGAGGAGTTGGGTATCCGGCGCTCTCACTGACCAAATGAAACACAACAATACAAGCACTGTTACTTCACGTCGGTTTTCTGTGAGAAGGTGGTACTACCCCGGGCGAGCCGACCCATTCATGCTAAAACCAATAAAACCTGAGAAATATTCTTGTAGTACCATCGTATATATGAAATTATAGAACTGTGAATTTCTCGAAGTTTGAAATCGCCAATATGTCGTGGGCTAGCTAGCGTCGTGATTACGCCTATGGCTTATTTGAGGAAGAAACTTATTGCCCTAAAGTGGTTCTCTTACAGGTTGATATGAGGACCCAAAGACCTGTACTTGATTGTGGGCCGCGCTCTCATGCTGCTTTACAAGCATTTCTGTAGCAAAATTATACACTGACTAATCCAGAAACATAACAAATTAAAAGTGAGACACTGTGACTGTTTTTTTAATATATTACTCATGGTGATAGCGATATAGTTACTATACTACATTACTTACTTACTACATTAGTACTCTTAGTTACTATAGTTACTATTATAAGACCAGTAATGTTGTACGGTGTACTAAATTTGATGTGTGATAGTCGCAATCCAGACACTCGTCCTATCCTGCCAACTGAACAAATTAAATTTGTGTTCCAAATTCTCTTAACACTTATTACCAATGTCACCAGATACTTATCACAAATTCAGGTAGTAAACAACTATTGATTCTTTCCATTACACTCTGAACTTAATAATTACTCAGGTGAGCAAAACAGAACGACTTAAGACTACGTAATGCATTACATTATTTCTACACACACAATTTTAAACAACATAATTATTTTTTCTTCCTACTTTGGTAAGCAATCCTTTCCATTCAAAACAAAAGAAAAATATAAGCACCACACCGCTTATCCCACTTCTCTACGCCAAGAAAATATTCATCATTGTACGCGTTGTGTTTATGAAAATCGTAATCGTTTATTATACGTTTACTGGTAACGACAATAGTCAGCACATGTTATCGTAAAATGCGAAAAAGCAAGCACTACAGCAACCAATAAGTGCAAAAGGGAGAGCAATTCATATTACTCACACACAAAGTCACAATACGGATATTTTCTTTATTAAAATGTCATTGTTATAAACTGCAATATATTATAAAACAAGAATAGCAGATTAAAGAAAGAATAGCGGAAGAATAAAGATAGCAGAAGAATTGAAAACATTTTTTATTAACGATTCTTGTAGAAAAACACAGCAGAATAGTTATAGAAATATAGCTGTTACAGTCATTTGCAAATTTAAAATCTGAGTTTTTATTCCCAATCTACACCCATGAGACTTATATTATATACACATACAAATATAATAAACAGGATTAATTATATGAAACATGAATATCTTTTCGTTCTGTTGCCAAACAATAATTTATTTCTTCTAGCTATAATTTGTAACTGCGTCGGATTCAGGTCAAGGACTCTCGTGACAAAAGTTCACAAAAATGTTGTAGCTATTTTCATAGAAAATTACATTATATCATCACACTATCAGCATGCTTACAATATATTTCACTTACGTATTATAATACCTTTTAAAGAACTCGAAAACGAAAAGGCAATTTTTATACATTTTCTTCCATACAAACCTTGTTCTGACATTTTTGAACACAACAAAAAACTAATTAACCAAATAGGTGCGATCGTTTTAACATCGTGCGCTAACACATTCGGCAAATGGTTTTTATTTATACAGGCTGGAAGTTTAGACAGTAGCAATATTTATGAAGGATGATACTCAGCACTGGATTGTCATTCTATACCAATTTAAAAAATAAGTGCTCTTATTTCATCTAATTATCTAGAAAAATACAAAAAAAATTCGCAATCCTTTATGCGTCTATATTATGTCACAGTCACTATGTCACAGTGTCAATGACCGTCGGGTGGCTTCACTTTCACTTGAAAGTGAACGTGGGAACGACATAAATAAAACAAAAGAGTTTAATGTTCGTTTTATTATCGAAGGTTAGTAACACCGGGTCGCCCCTTGAAGCTTTCGGCACCGGTCATTGCACCTAGGTTTATTACGTTTGTGTTTATGATTTTGAAACTCTTAGAACAAACTTTAACTTAGGTTCTCTTTGTTCTTTATTATTAGTATTTGTTTTGATTTTATTATTTTATACGTTAAATATAACCATAAACTATAATTTCTTAGAATATCGTAAGCCTACTTTTTTTTTGTCTACCTAACGTAACCTCAGATTTGGTACATAAATAGATTAGATTTAACATTTAACCATAAATTCACCTGGCATTAAACAACCACGGCGCTTATATGACAAGCTAAATTTAGAAGAAACCTGGCTCTGAAGTTTATATGTCGAAGCACACAAATAGTTATTTTCTAATAGACCTTCAACTAAAAGGTGAGGTATAAGTGCTTACTATTCAAGTAGTATTAAAAACTTTCTATCACCTATAGTTTAAATACGATATGTTCCTTCATCGAAAGTTCTAGCAAGTATTAATATTCGAGCTCCTATCACCATAAACACACATTGGATGTCAATGATACTAATTATCATATGCCAAGCTATATTTATTGCAATTCGGATTACAAATAGAATTTTGTCACCAAGGAATTTGTTACTTGCCAAGAGAAATATTATGGAACGGCGAAATTTTAACTTCAAACAATTTCAATTTTGGAACTTTTCGCCTCATATTTTACGATAGTCGGAACATTTTCAAAATGAGTTGAATGTTCGACGCTCTGAAAATATCGGACCGTAAAATGTCAGGCGTTTTAATAAGAGTAAGAAGATACCTAAAGCATACGTAATATGAAACCGCTCATGACTTCGTCCGTTTTAAATTTCAATATAAAATAAAATACCAATAAAACTAGCAGCCGTCCGGAACTTAGTGTCTACATTTGCGTCTTTATTAAAGTCTTTATAAAATGCTTATTTCATTTGAAAAAACTATGCAACAAATATTTTTCACTTTTCAAACAAATTATTAAATACCAATATTAATATATCTGAGTCCGATAATGATGCATTTTCATATAATTTTCAGCGTCTTTTTATTATCTTAGTGGTTGAATTTGAAGAGGGGATGGGCCTCTGAGCCAAAGGTCTGGCGGACGAGGGGGGGGCAGTCGGTGTGTACACGGTCTGTCCCTCTATAGGTAGGAGCCCGGCGGCCACCTTCCGCCGGACGGGCCGTGGGGGCGGCTCTACAAGGTTGATTAGCTTGAACGATCCCTTGCCGCCTCCACATAACGGTCTGTCGGTACAACGTGGGGTTTTAGTCTGTGCGAGTCGGACATAACCCACCCTCTCCCCCGGGAGGGTGGCGTATCCATAAGGGATTACCCCACGTTAAAAAAAAAGGGTTGAATTTGAAAAATCCTTCCTTAATTCGCTCACCTACTATGAATCTGCATACAAAATTACATGGCTCTAGTCTAGTCAGTCAATCAGTTATTCTTTTATAGATAAATGACGAAAATAAAATTCTTGCAATAAAAAAAATTGTGTGTCAACTTTCATGGTATCATTACATAGTATAAAACAAAGTCCCCTACCGCGTCTGTCTGTCTGTCTGTTCGCGATAAACTCAAAAACTACTGAACGGATTTTCAAGCGGTTTTCACCAGTGGATAAAGTGATGCATGAGGAACGTTTTGCTATATAATTTGTCAAGGTTTTTTTATAACCAGGGCGGGACAACGTCTGCCGGGCCCGCTAGTTAATAATATATTTTAAATTTATTTAATAGTTTTTATGGCTATATCAGCCTCACCTTAACTTAATTTACAGGTTAGATAACATAAATAAAAGAGATTACTAAATTAGTCACTAATGACTCAAAAACCTAAATAGGTTCAGTGCTTCAACACTACTAGGTTTGGATAGTAACGCGTGAAACATCTCAATGAAATACAAACTCAAACGAAGTAATGTAATACACCAATGTTTATTTTTATTTCGACCACAATATCACTTGATGGTGATGCCGAGTTTACACGTTAAGTCTAGAGAGAAGATCTGAGAAATAGCTCCCGGAACACACCTAAAGTTATTTAGCCATAGATTTTCAAACTGAGGATGATAGCTTGCGGGTGGACATTAGCAAAAACTCACCAGACTATTTTTATTTTAAATTCTAAGGGAAACTTACAGCTAGACAAAAAAATACATTACATATTTAAACATAAACGAAGGCCATTTACAAGTTTCCGCATCTATAAGAAATTTAAGAAGAAGACGTATAGAATAAGACTAATATTATAAAGAGGTAAAGTTT
This sequence comes from Antheraea pernyi, assembly GCA_015888305.1. Taxonomy (NCBI): domain Eukaryota; kingdom Metazoa; phylum Arthropoda; class Insecta; order Lepidoptera; family Saturniidae; genus Antheraea; species Antheraea pernyi. The sequence continues at coordinate 21,914 of MU162675.1, forward strand.
GTGACGTGAGTTTGTAAGTTTGTGACGTTGTGGCGTTGTAAGGGGTAATCGAATTGCCTCCTATAATATAAAAAAAAAAATCGAAGGAGATGGCGGAGAGGGCCCGCGAGGCAGACCCTGAAAGCGGCCGTCTCCGCCAAAGGAGGACAGGCAGGAGGAGAAGGCGCTTCGCCCAACTCCTCCTGCCACCGTAGCCGGACCTGAGGGGATGGGCCGGGGGGCCCATCTCCTCATTGCACAGGTCCGGCGGACGAGGGGGGGCAGCCGGTGTGTACCCGGTCTGTCCCTCTATAGGTAGGAACCCGGCGGTCACCTTCCGCCGGGCGGACCGTGGGGGCGGCTATACAAGGTTGATTAGCACGTTCGATCCCTTGCCGCCCCCACAAAACGGTCTGTCGGTACACCGTGGGGGGAGATAGATCGCGAATTGCATGTATCAGGCAACAGCCTTTTTTTTTTTTTTTTAACGGGGGGAAATCCCTTTTGGATACGCCACCCTCCCGGGGGAGAGGGTGGGGTATGTCCGAGTCGCACGGACTAAAACCCCACGGTGTACCGACAGACCGTTATGTGGGGGCGGCAAGGGATCGGTTTTTTTTCGAGAGCTTCTGCTGTGTGTCAGCGTTAGCCTCGAGTAGTAACTATTACTATGAAGACGGAGTCGCGGGCAGGGGCTATAATCTATACACTAATATTATAAAGTGGTAAAGTTTGTGACGTTGAAAATTCTTTTACCAATGTTAGGCCACGTTGTATATTAGTGTCATAGGCTACATATCATCACGCTAAGACCAATAGGAGCGGAGCACCAATGAAGAATGTTTCAAAACCGGGATTTTTCTTTAGAAAGCTTCCGCTGCGTGTTAGGGTTACCCCAAAATAACTATTCCATGTGAACGAAGTCGCTGGCAGCAGTTAGTATAAATAAAAAGAAGCAGAACAATTAAGTCTACCTTCCTCCATTGTTTCTTTGCCGATTTTCTTTTTTTTGTTTAGTATTTATTGACGACCCTAAATGCTATTAATTTGTTTTTAATGTAATTGCTTTACGATCATTGTTACATCCGCTTATTCTAAAGAAATTATTGCTTTAATCATTTGCTACGATGTACAATTTCTTAACTAAATACAACTTGCAGAACTGAGCATCTGAGCATATATCAGCAAACTATATACACTTTCATATTCATTTATTAAAAAAACTGTTATTTTCACATAACAAATAGACACTTCGATTCTATTCCTTTGTATAAATAAAAAAAAATGTTACTATTGGAATACCCGTTCATAGACACACTAGCAACACCGGGGGTGTCGCCAGTGCGTTGCCAGCTTATGTTTGGGGGGAGAGGGGTTGGGAAAGTAGGGAGGTGGTCCTCCGGCGCTCTCACTGACCGAATAAAACGCAACAATGCAAGCACTGTTACTTCACGTATGTGTTCGATAGCCCATGAACATATCTTTAATACTTTTCGTAAATCATAATATATCAGTAAAATAACTAATAATAATACAAAACTTAAATAATCTAAACACTGATTTAAATAAATATACTAAATCGTATATGTTCTTTAGTATCTTTTAACAGTTATCCTAAATCAACACACTGTCAGTACAATGTATGTGTAATGCACCTGTTTAACGTGTAAATTCAAACAAACATTATCCAACATTCGAATATCAGTAGTCATCATTGACACGAATAATAATCAACGAGAGAAGCAATAAACGTAAAAACATACAAAAAATTCCAAGTATCGAGTAGCAAACAATACTTTTCCTGTTTTAATTATTGCTTCAACTACCGATATTTACCGCTGGCTTAAGCTTGTGTGGTACATCAAAATAATATAGTAAATAATTGTATATCGCACAATTAATAAAAAAAATCAATCTAAAATTGGCATTTATTTAGTCTTAAGT
>MNPI01027577.1:0-23691 GCA_015888305.1 Antheraea pernyi
TATTTTTTGTATCTGTATTTGTATTTTTGAATCTTTCTCTTATTTTACACTAGCTTTTGCTCGCGAATTCTTCCGCGTGGAATAGCTACTTTGGGCTAAAGTTAAGACGCAGAGAAAGCTGTCAAAAGAAAAATAATGACGATTTTTGATACATTCTTCATTGTTGCTTCGCTCCTATTGATCTTAGCGATGACAGATAGTCTATAGCCTTCCTCGATAAACGAGTTATCTAATACTGAAATATTTTTTTCAAATCGGACCAATAGTTCCTGAGATTAGCGCGTTCAACTAAACAAACAAACGCTCCAGCTTTATATTAGTACTAGCAGGCCCGGCAGACGTTGTCCCGCCCCGAGTATGAAAAAATCCTTGACAAATTAAATTAATTAAATTAAAAAAAAATGTATAAATTATCTAGTGTTTTTGAAATGTTTCCAATTATATTATATAAATAGAGGGTGCATTTTTGTAACACTTGTTATGTACATTGCATTTATGCATATTACTAGTTATAATATAATGCAAAAATAATAAAATTTATTGATACTATTTCTGAGGAGGGTAAAATGACATTAAGCTTTTGCAAGTGAAACGTCACAATTGCCCCTTATAGTGTAATGCAACAAAATGTATTGTAATAAAAGAAAGATACATATACAACTGTTAACAACATAAAACTTCTTCGTACTCTTGATTATGAAACAGTAATTTGGCTCCGCCGAATACTTTAGAATACTTTGAGCAAAACATTTTCTCCTTCCACATAATGATTGCGATGATCAAAACGAGCGACACACCTTTTTACTATTTGAATACAATATTTATACGTAACCGTACAGTTAATATGTCTTCAACATCGGATGGCCTCTGGAAGGTACATACACATATTATACTCTTTATCGAGAAAGTCCAAAAGAAAAAAACATAGTGGGAGAATATAGTAATCGATGGCAACGGATACCGATAAATCGATTGTCATTGAGTTATCTCTGATAAAATCTATTTTATAGAATCACCGATCATTTCCTTTCCATTAACCTCTATATTTTGGTGTAAAAATCCTTGAAAGTCCTTGAATGCTGATCAATAATTACATGGGATGATAATAATCATTCAAAAAATTGGAGAAGGATTCATATTTTTTGTTTCTATCTAAAGCATTATATATTGATTTAGCATTTGAATTAACATAAAGAAAACTTAAGTGAACTTTTCTTCAAAGAAGAGTGGCCCTTGGCCAACGATAGTTATGCAAAAAAAGAAACAATGATCTAAGTTTAATAGTTTTATCTAAAAAAGTCACCAGTGTACAACAGTTTGACGTAAAAAATATGACTAAACCAGCGTATGTACGGTCGTCAAAATAAAACCGAAATTCAATACCAACGTATATACAAGTTTTAGTCGGTCTTTAATATTTTAATCACTGACATACGCTTACTAAAAAACCTATATCTTACTTAGAAGGCGAACTGTACATTATGGAGAAAGCCCACCTCTAGTTAATTTGCATAATAAGGCATAAAAATATAATGATGGCCTCTAACTAGAGAATGAAGAATGAAAAATTATATGTGAAGTGACGCGAACTTACAGTCCGCGTCAGAACTTTTTGTCCGCTCTGAAAATAGGTGCGTAGAACACAAAGTTACGTATAAATACGTATTATATTATATGCACCGCGACAATTTTAGGATAAATACATGCCCATTTTAGACTCCTATAATTATATCTTAATATAGACAATATTGAGAGCGGCCAAAAACTTTGGCGCGGACTGTACAAAGGGTAAATCGAGAACGAAAAGAGGAATAGGTTTCAATAAATAACTAAATCGGTAAATGAAAGTAATATGTGTATATAAACACATTATGTAGTTAACATACCGAACCGTTATCCGTGTTGGCAGGTGTTGGGGCTTCTTCAGTCTTCTTTAGGCTTGTCGGTGAAGAATTCTCCGTAGTCGTTGGTCCATTAGTCGATTTCTTCTTCACTAGTTGCTCAGCGGACTTGATCTCGTCTAAAGTGACCCCTTGAGTGGAACGTCTTGTCTCGCGAACGCGTTTCGCGTGAGCCTTCCTTTGAGTTTCGCTTTCCTCATCACGTACAGGTGGAACGAAAGATCTGTAATGAAGTAACGATTTAACTCTGACCACAAAAACATATATAATATTGAACACACGTCAAGTAGCATTTGAGTATATTAAAAATGTCGGTAAAATAAATCGACTCTATTGGACTATGGTAAGGTACTATTCGGTTACAAAACAGTTCAAAATAAACTTAATACATATTTAATCGTTCATATAACATGTTTATTTTTTTCCCCAGTTTCTATACATCAAGAATGACGTTAAATTTCGCCGTCCGCAAGGATTTTAATTTTTTTTTATGATCTTCATATTTTGCACGTACAAAATTTGAAGATCTTGAAAAATAACGTAAAAATATTAGGAACGGCTAAAATTTGATTTAGCTTATTTTGAAATGTAAATACACAAATGGTCTATTTATTGATAATCGACACGCGATTAGTGCGTATCCATAACATTAAACTATAGGACACAGATAAAAAAATAGAATTGGTAACACAAAAAAAAAACATGAAGCCCAAAATAATAAAAACAGCCACAATTATGACACTATTCTAAGAGGTGCATGCATATAAACTAAACATAAAAATTACAATCGACATGCTCTAAAATTACCGCTATAGAAAACGTAGCACGACCGAGCAGAACAGCAATTTATGCGTAAAAACATATATAAAAAAAAACAACAACACAAAGTGATACTGTTTACATAATTGAACACGAGAACTTCAATTTTACACCTGGACAAAAGTTATTGCAACCCATATCTCTATTAATATAAAGGTAAGTTAAAATACCTCGAACTTAACAGATATACCAACACAAGATGAAAAATAGATGTTTTATTATTAATTTTTAATATAAAAATATTTTAATATTTGTCTCATGTCCAAGAATGCTAAAAAGATGTATTCATAATTTACGGATCGAACTGGCAACATTCTCCTACTAAATACTTAAGTATATACTCGTAAATATTTTAGATTGCGTTTAGTATTTTATGATAATATAACATATTGATTTAAATTGTACTAATTAGAATTAATAATTGATTAATTGATCGGAGTAAAATTTAAAACTAATTGATTCCCGCGACTACGTCGACGTTGTTTATTATCTCAATTGTTTTGTTTATACCTCAAAGGGATTAGGCAGTGTTTTCGACGAAAGCTCCCAGGCGGCTTAACTTTTTCCGACACTTCCAACAATTATCGTTATATTTCAACCAATTTACAAAAAAAAACTTGCCAAACTATATACCTACGCCATCCTCATGATTCGCTCTATCTATTAATGCCAACAATAATTAAATCGTTCTGGAGTTTATCGCGCTGTTTATCGAGTTTATCTGTAACAGACAGATAGGCGCGGCGGAGGGCTTTGTATTACTATATGTAGTGACTACTGAACATATTTTATATCATAACGTTTCGACAATTTTGATAAACACATATAAAGGGAATATATCATAAATGTAAATATATAAAATATATTTGCCACATTCTAATCGCAAATTAAAAATACGTCCCCGTTTAAGTGTAACAGTACTTGAAAAAGTTCTTGAATATGTTCCCGGGCGATAGTTTGGTTGGCGTCGTTGAAGTCGGCGTTGAATTGCTACTGTTCGACTCTACACTGTCCGAGCTGTCACATAACAATTCAATGTACAACTACTACGTATACCTTACTAACAAACAAACCGAAAAACAATCTATACATTTCATTCATCACAGGCAGCGCAGGCAAGTAGCTTTCTTCTACATCTCCGGTTGTAGACCATATATGTTGAGTTTGGAAAGAATCAGGTATGTTACTAAGACGTTAGTGATCTCAGTAGGTAGTTAAAGTGCCTAGGTCGCTAGTTACAATAGCTCTTCTGATTTGGTATTAGATTGCACACAATAGGGTTGATATAGTCGATTGAAAATAATCGTAAAAAATTGATGAATCTCTTTTACTCCTATACTCTTCCATTTTCATGTCTTAAAAGTCAGACTTAAGATTAAAATAATAAGTATATGGCTACTTCTCCTGTTTTTACCCGTGTAAAACAAAATGTATAGATTTATCTTACAAAACCCACACCACAAACATATATCATTCGAACATCAATTCAGTAATCAATATTATAAATTTGTAAATAATTAAACAATACCTTGGATAAATAAATAAACATTTATCAATTCCTAATAAGCGATACCCATACTTGGATTCTGAAAGTGAGTTCATAGGTAAACCAGTAAAAAGTAAATTGTTTCACCTCACTTTACTTTCGAATAAAAAATATCACCGTCGTGACTACGATACCCGATTTAGATATCACTGGTATAGAGAACGAAAACTAGTGCATTTAAAACGTTTTTTTCTTTACTATACGTAGTAATCAACATCGGATGGCCTCTGGAAGGTACATACACATATTATACTCTTTATCGAGAAAGTCCAAAAGAAAAAAACATAGTGGGAGAATATAGTAATCGATGGCAACGGATACCGATAAATCGATTGTCATTGAGTTATCTCTGATAAAATCTATTTTATAGAATCACCGATCATTTCCTTTCCATTAACCTCTATATTTTGGTGTAAAAATCCTTGAAAGTCCTTGAATGTTGATCAATAATTACATGAGATGATAATAATCATTCAAAAAATTGGAGAAGGATTCATATTTTTTGTTTCTATCTAAAGCATTATATATTGATTTAGCATTTGAATTAACATAAAGAAAACTTAAGTGAACTTTTCTTCAAAGAAGAGTGGCCCTTGGCCAACGATAGTTATGCAAAAAAAGAAACAATGATCTAAGTTTAATAGTTTTATCTAAAAAAGTCACCAGTGTACAACAGTTTGACGTAAAAAATATGACTAAACCAGCGTATGTACGGTCGTCAAAATAAAACCGAAATTCAATACCAACGTATATACAAGTTTTAGTCGGTCTTTAATATTTTAATCACTGACATACGCTTACTAAAAAACCTATATCTTACTTAAAAGGCGAACTGTACATTATGGAGAAAGCCCACCTCTAGTTAATTTGCATAATAAGGCATAAAAATATAATGATGGCCTCTAACTAGAGAATGAAGAATGAAAAATTATATGTGAAGTGACGCGAACTTACAGTCCGCGTCAGAACTTTTTGTCCGCTCTGAAAATAGGTGCGTAGAACACAAAGTTACGTATAAATACGTATTATATTATATGCACCGCGACAATTTTAGGATAAATACATGCCCATTTTAGACTCCTATAATTATATCTTAATATAGACAATATTGAGAGCGGCCAAAAACTTTGGCGCGGACTGTACAAAGGGTAAATCGAGAACGAAAAGAGGAATAGGTTTCAATAAATAACTAAATCGGTAAATGAAAGTAATATGTGTATATAAACACATTATGTAGTTAACATACCGAACCGTTATCCGTGTTGGCAGGTGTTGGGGCTTCTTCAGTCTTCTTTAGGCTTGTCGGTGAAGAATTCTCCGTAGTCGTTGGTCCATTAGTCGATTTCTTCTTCACTAGTTGCTCAGCGGACTTGATCTCGTCTAAAGTGACCCCTTGAGTGGAACGTCTTGTCTCGCGAACGCGTTTCGCGTGAGCCTTCCTTTGAGTTTCGCTTTCCTCATCACGTACAGGTGGAACGAAAGATCTGTAATGAAGTAACGATTTAACTCTGACCACAAAAACATATATAATATTGAACACACGTCAAGTAGCATTTGAGTATATTAAAAATGTCGGTAAAATAAATCGACTCTATTGGACTATGGTAAGGTACTATTCGGTTACAAAACAGTTCAAAATAAACTTAATACATATTTAATCGTTCATATAACATGTTTATTTTTTTCCCCAGTTTCTATACATCAAGAATGACGTTAAATTTCGCCGTCCGCAAGGATTTTAATTTTTTTTTATGATCTTCATATTTTGCACGTACAAAATTTGAAGATCTTGAAAAATAACGTAAAAATATTAGGAACGGCTAAAATTTGATTTAGCTTATTTTGAAATGTAAATACACAAATGGTCTATTTATTGATAATCGACACGCGATTAGTGCGTATCCATAACATTAAACTATAGGACACAGATAAAAAAATAGAATTGGTAACACAAAAAAAAAACATGAAGCCCAAAATAATAAAAACAGCCACAATTATGACACTATTCTAAGAGGTGCATGCATATAAACTAAACATAAAAATTACAATCGACATGCTCTAAAATTACCGCTATAGAAAACGTAGCACGACCGAGCAGAACAGCAATTTATGCGTAAAAACATATATAAAAAAAAACAACAACACAAAGTGATACTGTTTACATAATTGAACACGAGAACTTCAATTTTACACCTGGACAAAAGTTATTGCAACCCATATCTCTATTAATATAAAGGTAAGTTAAAATACCTCGAACTTAACAGATATACCAACACAAGATGAAAAATAGATGTTTTATTATTAATTTTTAATATAAAAATATTTTAATATTTGTCTCATGTCCAAGAATGCTAAAAAGATGTATTCATAATTTACGGATCGAACTGGCAACATTCTCCTACTAAATACTTAAGTATATACTCGTAAATATTTTAGATTGCGTTTAGTATTTTATGATAATATAACATATTGATTTAAATTGTACTAATTAGAATTAATAATTGATTAATTGATCGGAGTAAAATTTAAAACTAATTGATTCCCGCGACTACGTCGACGTTGTTTATTATCTCAATTGTTTTGTTTATACCTCAAAGGGATTAGGCAGTGTTTTCGACGAAAGCTCCCAGGCGGCTTAACTTTTTGCGACACTTCCAACAATTATCGTTATATTTCAACCAATTTACAAAAAAAAACTTGCCAAACTATATACCTACGCCATCCTCATGATTCGCTCTATCTATTAATGCCAACAATAATTAAATCGTTCTGGAGTTTATCGCGCTGTTTATCGAGTTTATCTGTAACAGACAGATAGGCGCGGCGGAGGGCTTTGTATTACTATATGTAGTGACTACTGAACATATTTTATATCATAACGTTTCGACAATTTTGATAAACACATATAAAGGGAATATATCATAAATGTAAATATATAAAATATATTTGCCACATTCTAATCGCAAATTAAAAATACGTCCCCGTTTAAGTGTAACAGTACTTGAAAAAGTTCTTGAATATGTTCCCGGGCGATAGTTTGGTCGGCATCGTTGAAGTCGGCGTTGAATTGCTACTGTTCGACTCTACAATCCTTGCGGACGGCGAAATTTAACGTCATTCTTGATGTATAGAAACTGGGGAAAAAAATAAACATGTTATATGAACGATTAAATATGGATTAAGTTTATTTTTTTCCCCAGTTTCTATACATCAAGAATGACGTTAAATTTCGCCGTCCGCAAGGATTTTAATTTTTTTTTATGATCTTCATATTTTGCACGTACAAAATTTGAAGATCTTGAAAAATAACGTAAAAATATTAGGAACGGCTAAAATTTGATTTAGCTTATTTTGAAATGTAAATACACAAATGGTCTATTTATTGATAATCGACACGCGATTAGTGCGTATCCATAACATTAAACTATAGGACACAGATAAAAAAATAGAATTGGTAACACAAAAAAAAAACATGAAGCCCAAAATAATAAAAACAGCCACAATTATGACACTATTCTAAGAGGTGCATGCATATAAACTAAACATAAAAATTACAATCGACATGCTCTAAAATTACCGCTATAGAAAACGTAGCACGACCGAGCAGAACAGCAATTTATGCGTAAAAACATATATAAAAAAAAACAACAACACAAAGTGATACTGTTTACATAATTGAACACGAGAACTTCAATTTTACACCTGGACAAAAGTTATTGCAACCCATATCTCTATTAATATAAAGGTAAGTTAAAATACCTCGAACTTAACAGATATACCAACACAAGATGAAAAATAGATGTTTTATTATTAATTTTTAATATAATGATATTTTAATATTTGTCTCATGTCCAAGAATGCTAAAAAGATGTATTCATAATTTACGGATCGAACTGGCAACATTCTCCTACTAAATACTTAAGTATATACTCGTAAATATTTTAGATTGCGTTTAGTATTTTATGATAATATAACATATTGATTTAAATTGTACTAATTAGAATTAATAATTGATTAATTGATCGGAGTAAAATTTAAAACTAATTGATTCCCGCGACTACGTCGACGTTGTTTATTATCTCAATTGTTTTGTTTATACCTCAAAGGGATTAGGCAGTGTTTTCGACGAAAGCTCCCAGGCGGCTTAACTTTTTGCGACACTTCCAACAATTATCGTTATATTTCAACCAATTTACAAAAAAAAAAACTTGCCAAACTATATACCTACGCCATCCTCATGATTCGCTCTATCTATTAATGCCAACAATAATTAAATCGTTCTGGAGTTTATCGCGCTGTTTATCGAGTTTATCTGTAACAGACAGATAGGCGCGGCGGAGGGCTTTGTATTACTATATGTAGTGACTACTGAACATATTTTATATCATAACGTTTCGACAATTTTGATAAACACATATAAAGGGAATATATCATAAATGTAAATATATAAAATATATTTGCCACATTCTAATCGCAAATTAAAAATACGTCCCCGTTTAAGTGTAACAGTACTTGAAAAAGTTCTTGAATATGTTCCCGGGCGATAGTTTGGTTGGCGTCGTTGAAGTCGGCGTTGAATTGCTACTGTTCGACTCTACACTGTCCGAGCTGTCACATAACAATTCAATGTACAACTACTACGTATACCTTACTAACAAACAAACCGAAAAACAATCTATACATTTCATTCATCACAGGCAGCGCAGGCAAGTAGCTTTCTTCTACATCTCCGGTTGTAGACCATATATGTTGAGTTTGGAAAGAATCAGGTATGTTACTAAGACGTTAGTGATCTCAGTAGGTAGTTAAAGTGCCTAGGTCGCTAGTTACAATAGCTCTTCTGATTTGGTATTAGATTGCACACAATAGGGTTGATATAGTCGATTGAAAATAATCGTGAAAAAAATAGAAAAAAAATGATGAATCTCTTTTACTCCTATACTCTTCCATTTTCATGTCTTAAAAGTCAGACTTAAGATTAAAATAATAAGTATATGGCTACTTCTCCTGTTTTTACCCGTGTAAAACAAAATGTATAGATTTATCTTACAAAACCCACACCACAAACATATATCATTCGAACATCAATTCAGTAATCAATATTATAAATTTGTAAATAATTAAACAATACCTTGGATAAATAAATAAACATTTCTCAATTCCTAATAAGCGATACCCATACTTGGATTCTGAAAGTGAGTTCATAGGTAAACCAGTAAAAAGTAAATTGTTTCACCTCACTTTACTTTCGAATAAAGTTAACTGTAAGTTACAGTTTGCTTAAAAACTATATTTTCTTTCATCGGAATGAACATTAAAATATATCTTGACTTCCGAGGCGACAGTACTGATATTGACGTACAATCCATATGTAATTATTGTAAACACATACAGCTATCTTTTTTTTTCGTACTGACTACACTATTGACCATGCAAGGTCTTAACAGCTTCACCGGACTACTAAGGCGAGCGCTTAAGGCACTCAGCCGATTTTATTTTCACAACTAGTTCAAGGGTGCGCGGCACACCTCGGCTTTGGCTGTTGCCTGATACATGCAATTCGCGACCTATCTGAGCTAACCTAAGCTAAGCTAACTATTCATACATATATGAGTTGTTTAAACATTCATGTGTACCAAGCATACATACCACAACAACTCTTATATTTATTAAGTCTGTCTATTATCATTGGATAAACTATTACAATCGAATCGATTTTCAATATGTTACCCAGAATTGTAAAAGATAATTAATTAAATAATATACATCTCGAGTGACAAAAGTTTATTACGAAACTGGTGAATCACCGTTTAAATTACAAATCCAAAGAAAAAATAAATACTCATCACCTAAGAATGACATCACCGATACAATATCTTGTAGTAAAAATTCGAGACGATCGTTTCATTCTGATTAAAGTGTAAAGTGACGTCTTTTTTCTATGTTTTTTTTTTTTTAATTGTGACATGGCAAAGTGTTGACACTGTGCCTGATGGTAAGCGCATCTCGATCTAGAAATAATGACTAAGACAACAAATGTCAAGTTGGGAGACTCTGAGCATACATTATAACTGTTTCCAAAAACGATATACATATAATGATGGCATTATCACGATTTTATCATCACGTGTGGTATGGTAGCGATACAATAAGGTAGGAATAGCGTGTAACTTAACACTTAATTAGTACGTACAGAATGAACTTACCTCCTGACCGTGGTCTGCGTGTTGTTGCTAACTGTATTCGCATTTGTTGTATTAGAAGGCGATGTCCACGTATTCGCCTCTCTTTCTCGCCGTTCCGTTGGACTAACTCTGCCATATTTAGAAATACGATTAGAGATTTGTATTCCAACATTTTTTTTTCATTTAATAAACTTATAATTTCCATTTAATAATATTAAATAGTGTTGCCTATAGTTATGTGTTATAATTAATTAAAAAAGATTGTATTATGAATAATATATAGTGCGTGAGAAACACCCATAAAAAACATAGTATCCGAAATATTATTCTTAGAAAAAGCATAACACAGTAATACATAAATTATTATTATTATTACGTGTAAAGTTAATGATGATTTATGAATTGTACATGTTTTTTGTTACTTATTTATTATTGTGAATTTGAACAATAACGGTTTCGACATATCCATAAAATCGTTAGGTAAATTTTCCTAAAATTATATATTTTCTTATATAAATAACCATTATTGTGTTTCGACATTGACATTATAAATTTCGGAAGAAAACGGTTTACTTTAGACTATTCCTATTGTAAGTTGTATCGTTAACAAAGACTGCATTTCTAATAGCACAAACACAGATTTGACGGTAATGAAGCACGCGGTGAAATTTTGACACAATTGATTAAGCAATATTTTTTACATATATATATATACATACATACATATAGCTATGAAAACCATCGAGATGAACTAATCACCTTGTCTGTATGTCCTCGTTAGTATTTTCGGTCGGTTTGTTAACCTCCTGAGTGCTTTTCCTCAGTTCGATAGCGGCGAGAGCTGATTGCGGTAGCGGCGGTATTGAAGGACAGGACGAAGCCTTTATACGAGCCGTCACGTCACGGTATCGCTGATAGAAGCTGTATTCAACACACACGTGCATGCAACACGGTCACTATTCACGTGCAAATCACCAACGACTATGCACCAGATACGTACGTAAATCATTCGATTACACCAATATATATACGATGAAAAAACCGACTTCAAAAAAAAAAAAAAGTTCAAAAGCGATAGAAGTGAAACTTAGTATTCCGATTAATTTTGAAGGGAATGAGGTGAATACACTATGGTGGTTGTAAACATTAGTTTTAAGCATTATTTTATACTATTTTAATATATATTAACGATGTTAATAACACACGATAGTCACGACGATTCAACAGAAAGCTATAGTATAGATTTCAACGCTTCTCTCTCTCTCTCTCTCTTTCTATATATTTCGAATACATTAATGTACTATCTCGTTCTCTCACAGGCTATAACCTATATAATACATTTATAGCTATATCGTTACACATTTTTCTTCCATAAAATCCATTTCATACCGCCTTAAAAGAAGATTTATTTCAAAAATCGTTAAAATCATATCGTAATTAAGTACCTACCTAAATTTTAGATTTACCTATATTTCTATAAATTCACGATATAAGACCCGGTGGTAATGAAGTTAAAATAATACTCACTTTAAATTATATATATATATATATATATAAGCCATTTTTGATATAACAAAAATTGAACTCAAAATTCAACCGAAAAGAAAAACACCCGTTTTTTGAAATCGGTTAATAAAAGAGATATTATTTTAAAAAATCACGTATCCAGTACAAAGTCCACATAATATTTGTATATAACCCGTAATAAATAAACCCCATCCTGGGACGACACAATCCTAAACTACGAGTTATTTTTGTTTGTTGACGTCACAAATTAATACACTGTACAAGACTAACTGTTCGTCGATCGTTCTATCTTCCGATTTGTCAACTCTGAATAAGTTATTGAACCATATTATTTTCAATAGGACGGAGTTTCGTCGTCTGAAACCATCATTCATTAATTATAACACGTTAGCACATCGTTCGTATTTACAATTTTGTTGTTTAGAATTATTATATTGTTTCTTTTAAGTTATTATATGTCTGTATAGTGCTGGCAAAATTAAGCCAAACTCGAACGATACTCAACGATACTGTTGAGGAATATTTTATGTATAAGTAAATATATGGGATTTATTTCGTTAACGGAACTCAAACGAATATAACTAATAGAACTTTGTATCAATCATAAAATTGTGTTTTTTTTTTAATTTAACAACAATCTTATTTTCAATTCGATTAAGTATTTTATCCTGAGAACATGTAAATATATAATTTAAGTCTAATTTGTTGATAAGGCAGAATACACATAGCGGTCCGTGAACGAATAAGCTCAATAATAAGCGATTCCTGACCAATCACAACATTATGCCAGCACTAAACATTAATAATGGCGAGATTGTGCATAAGTGAATGCAAATTATAATATATATAACCTTAATAATTAGTGAGATGTAAAAAAAATTGGCATTTCCTTATTTTATACTATAAAATGCATCACTTATAATGAATATAGACAGTAGTGATATTATACCATAATGATATTATAGTTGTAATATGGCATGCAAAAATAAATGTTTATTAAATTATTTATAGAAAAAAATAATTAAAGATGTATAATAATATATTGTAAAAACACACGTTTTATCGTTTTGGAAGCTGTGGGTCCTCTTGAGTATGGTGTCGTTGTCCGGAGTATTTTTAACCGGTGTGTTTTCCTCTGGAAAGAGATGGTGAAATTGACAACACGTTATCAAATATGTTTACCAAGCTTTAGAATATACTTATCCATTATACTACGAACTAAATATATACATATATCAATATAACTTAATTCTACCAATCTTGTGTATAAGAGAAAGTGATTTAGGAAGGTCTCTCCTCGTGATTGTCAATTTTATGTTAATGAATGTATATAGTAATCTATAGTTGTGTGCTTTTAATACATGTGCAACATTCCAAATTATTTAGACGCGTGAGCATATATAACATTTAAGAACAAGATTCAATTATACTTTTAAATACATGTTGTAGAAATAATATATACAGGTTGTGTTAATAAGATTGCGTGAAAAAAATTAAGTTCATTAAAAACATTACTAATACATTAAGAGATGGGATGAACGTTATCGACTATCGTGTTAACCTTAGAGACGATATAAGGATTTGGAAATCAGGAAACGATGACGTCAATTACTTGTATATACATATAGGTTAAAGATGATATAATACAATGTTTATATATTTCCGTGACCGAATATACGTATATATTGAAACTCTTGCAAACACTTATTTCCTTCTAGTATACTTTATATATATTATACTTATTACTTTACACTAAGCAGTCCAGTAGAGCTGTTAAGACCTTGCTAGGTCAATAGCGTAGTCAGTTCGAAAAAAAAAACTTTACAATAATAGTATACACACTTAATACTTCCAAATTTACCGATTCCCTGTGATGAACATAAGAATAACGAGCCTCTGGCGTTTGTAATAATCTCACAACTAGTACATATTGTATGATTATACATATCGGAGAGATTACTATTGACCTGTGTCCGTACTACTGACTACTATTGGTTTATACTAATGACTAGCTTCTATTGAACCGTTCTGAAATACTATTGACTCAAGGCATGAGCAAATCATAAGCGTCTTGATTGTTATTGGCTGTCAGCTCTGGCTGGATCCTTTAACACCTTGGCTAATATTTTCAGAAATTATATTATATATTAATTATATTCAGAAATGCGGATCACCTTTAGAAAAAATAAACTTGTACATTAGGTAATTTGATATTGTTCAAGATTTTCAAATTGCGTAATAAGAACGTTTTTTTTTAATTATGCTGCCAACAGTCTATTAACTAATGCATCACAAGGGCTACACATTCGTTTGTATGGAGTTTAAACCCTTATAGTTTTCAGTCCTTATAGGACTGTTCAGGAGTTAAACGGCGACTAGACACTGGGTCAAAACCTGGTGAAGTTGTAAAGGTCCGTCGGACCAACAGCGATAGTCGGGTAGAAAAAAAACTAGGCACTGGTATTCTCGCTTGGATCGTTAGACTGTTCAAAACTATATATAATTCGTAACTATTTTCAGGATTGCATTACTGTATCGACTATTTAAGATTAACGATTTTATTGTTGATACTCGATTGGTGTTCATTGATTGATTAAATCATAAAGATGATGTCACTATGGATGACGTCATACTTCTACATGCGTCTCGTAGTCTTCGCCCCAACGTACATAACTTTTATAAGTAAAATAGATAAAATTATCATTGGACTTTTTGACGGGACTTTGAATGTCATGTAGTGGACTTCATATTTCATTCGTAATCTTGTATTATTTGACTCTATAATTTGTATTATTGGTGGTATTTTACGTAATATAGTTCGGTTATTGTACATAAGTGACGTGAATGGAAAATAGTACTACGGAGCATGGATTGTGATTTGCAACAAATACTCCCTGGGTCTAAGAAGAGGGCCAGCATCTTGTTAGAGTATTGAAACGGTTATTATAACATTACATACTCGACAATGGCAGTAATAATCTCCTAGAAGAATGTAAAGTTTTGAAAGCTTAAGGTAAATGATAATGTATGTGGTGTAATGGAATAAATATTATGAACTACAAGGGTTCACTCACTAGTGGCGATAGCATCTTGCTGACGGCAACGGAATGAGGCAGACCTTCGCCATGCGGGCAATTCGTCGACGGACGTCACATTCTCTGCTGGCTCTATATTCTTGGGCGATGGCGCCCGTCCTTCCGGTGGTTTGCCGTCTGATGTTTTTTTAATCATTTCCGGTGTAGGCGGCTTATCTATGCAACGGACGGTAAATCGAAAGATCATCATCATCATCAGCCTGTAATAGACCAACTGCAGGGCCATACGCCTCCTTCTAAAGGAAGATATGCGCATAATCACCGCGCCAACCCACGACTTATCGGCGATTTCAAACTCTGAGAAATCCACAGTTCTGTTTCCCCAAATACATTAGTACTATAAGAACATTTCTCAGGTTCAGGTTTCCTCACGATTTTCCTTCACCGTCAGCCGATAGTGTTACCAATTTAATTAATTAAATGTACGCGAATTCCGAAAAATTCGTTGGTACATGCCGGATTTCGAGCCTGCAGACATCAGGTTGATATTTCACCGATCAAACCACTACACAAACCACGACTTAAAATGAATGATGATATTTGAATTTGGACAACATTTTATTATCATTCACAATTCTCTGTATGATTTTAATATATTATAATCATTTCAAATACTGACAAGTCAAAACAAACTTCAAATAAATTACGAATTAATAAGCGACAGTATCGAAACTTTGGATATTTACGTGTTATTTCAAAGAGTTCATTACGAATAGTACTAATTAATTTAATAAGTAGCAAAAACGTTACATTTTATTAGGCTAATTATAATGAAGTGCAAATCAAATTGTATCGTGGAATAATGGTGTGATGGATTATTAAGTGATTGATTTTATTCACAATCATCATGCGTATCTACAACACTAAGACCTTTGTTTATATTATACATAATTTATATTGCTAAAACTTTTTTGTATCTCTGTACAGTGTTCATTTTAGTCCATGTTAATTTTAACCAACAAATACATATGTATATAGATCATGTAGTCCTCATAATTTCTACTGAACTTTAAGGTTTAGTTACAAAATATGTGATTTAATAATTATAGGTGTAGGTGGTAGAGTCACGCCGAAGTTATTCTTGGTTTTAGCATGAATGGGTCGGCTCGTCCGGGGCAGTACCACCCTCTCATAGAAAACCGACATGAATTAACAGTGCTTGCATCGTTGCATTTCGTTCGGTCAGTGAGCGCGCCGGAAGCCCATCTCCCCTCCCCTCCCCCTCCCTCCCTTTCCCCAAACACAGGTTTGCAACGCACTTTCGACACCCCTGGTGTTGTTAGTGTCTATGGACGGTGGTGATCACTTAACATCATGTGACCCATTTGTTCGTGTACTTGCTATGACATAAAAAAAGTAACAAACGAACATTTGTGCTCCGATATTTGATTACTAAAAACTATTTCTATTATCTACTTTTAGCTTTTAATAATGAGAGAGTACTTACAATAATTTTATTAATTCGCGTCGCAAAATGACATCACTCAGTTGGAGAACAGAGAAACCGCTCATCCGAAAAAGTTAATATGATTTGAATTCGATAATCGTCAAATCATAAGAACTTAGTCGAACGAGAAGTCCTCTTTTTATGAAAAGACGATGAGTCACAGTGGTCGGGAATTATCGATCTTCGATTGCAGTCTGATCAAACACGTATTATACAAAATAATATATAAAAAAACGTATATATACTGACCATTAATGAGTTCGTCAGTTTTTCCCGTGATCTCGATGTCAACACGCTTGACATCGTGACGCGGAGGGCTGCGTTTACGTTTGTTGTTGTTGTTGTTATTGTTGTTGTTGTTAACGCGACGCGGTGCCTTCAGGATCGCCTCCTCGAGCCATGTCGATATGCTCGGATCGACCAGATCAATACACGTCTGACCCTGTCATCATATGTCAAGTATAAAAGTACTATTGCGGGCATAATCCCTCTATAAAAAATAGGAAAATATACATATATCAAAATGATTTTCTTCATGATAATAATAATTTAAATTCATCATCTAAATCGACAGTTTTAGTATCGTCAGGGTAAATAAATATTTAGATATTTTTTTTATAGGGCTGTCATTATTATTTCAATTTATAGCGGAACTAGCTGATACCCACGATTTTGTCGACGATAATATATTTACTGTAGAGAAGAAAGACTAACAAAAATCGAAAGCTAAAGTTTATTTTGTCCTTTGTAGTGCTTATCAAAGTCGTAGATTCTTATTCGTAGAAACTTTAATCACCATTTATTAAAGGAAAGTGACGTGATATTTTTTTTTATAACGACAAAGTGTCTATTCTTGAGTAAAACAAAAAAGAATATCGAAATCCATTCAGAAGCTTTTGAGTGATGCGTACGCAACGATATACCTATATAATTTTATTTATATATAGTTTTTTGTAACTATGTACTGTAGATGAGTATTATCCGTAAACAATTAAAACAAAATTAGTCCAGATTATAAACATAGGATATCCCAGCATAAACACACACTTCCTTATTGTAATGTACTGCAATAAATAACACGAATATAAATTGTATTTGTATTGATATGAGAAGTCTTGCTTCAGCAAAATTAGTGATAATTCAATTACAGTATTAATTCATAAATCCATGCGAAAAATTATCATACACTACATATATCCAGTTGTATAATCACGTATCACATAATTGTGAATAATATAGTCATTATCCGAAGACGTTGAGGATATAGAGTGACTAAGAATTCCAATAAACTATTATTATTTGTTTATCTATTTTGATGCATTTGTTGAGTTCGGTCCATATAAGCACTCCTTGCTTAAATATGAAATATACCATTGTGTACCTCCTACTTGTACACTGTATATTACTTTTAATTATGTATAGCATGCTATTAAAATTAAATCGTTTTTTTTCCTATTATATTTAAACACACAAAAAATTAGTTATTTTTATGTATAAATATCATAGATACTTGTAATCTTAATGATTACACCTTCGATCAAGAATAAAGTACGGAAGCTGTGCAAGCCTAGGTCCGTTCCCTCGGCGTGGAGCCCTTGAGTACGCTGCTCGCGCGATACACTCACACAAAACATTACACATATCACCTCCACACACGTGCACGCATACACGCTTACACATACAAGTGGGTTTTATTCTTTTCCCTTATCAAACTGAAATAGTTTAGAAAATTATCCGATACGAAATATATATATAAGAGTTGTTGAGGTATGTTATATATATGCTTCAACAACTCATATATGTATGAATAGCTAGCTCAGCTTAGGTTAGCTCAGATAGGTCGCGAATTGCATGTATCAGGCAACAGCCCAAGCCGAGGTGTGCCATGCACCCACGAGCTAGTTGTCAAAATAAAATCGGCTGAGTGCCTTAAACGCTCGCCTTAGTAATCCGGTGAAGCTGTTAAGACCTTGATAGGTCAATAGCATAGTCAGTTCGAAAAAAAAATCAACAATAAAGATCGAATAATCACACTGTAATTTTAAATTTTTAATTTCAAAATAACATACTATCAGTAGTGTTATAAGTTTAAGCAAGTTATTGTTACGGTAGACATGTATAGACCTTTCTAAACCGAATGTTAATATACTTTGCTAATGATGAAACTGTATTGTAAAACATGAATATACCGAATAATTCTTGAGGTGTGGATCAGCGCCAAACTTTAGTAGCAATGCTGCAGCTTCCTTCTGTCCCCAGAGTGCAGCAGCATGCAGCGGAGTCCATCCCTCGTAATCCACAGAATCCGGGTCCGCATTACAGTCTTCTAACAGAGTTTTGGCTACCTGAGAAATTGTAAAAATTTACAGAGCAAGCTAAACGATTTAACTTATTAAACCGTATGCCCACAGGCCCCATTTCTGAATATAATCTTTCAATATGACAACGAACAACGTGATCCACAGGATTAACAAATTAATTTTAATTACTGGTCCTCCAATGCTTGAAATACGACCGGGACTAATTCATTTTCGATTGCAAAAAAATATATAAAGAAAGTAACGTTCTCAATTTTTTTTTTATTGATAACGCTCGTCACTTTCAATATCCATTCTTCAAGATTTGGTAAACAAAAAATGAAGAAATTCGATTGAGATACGAAGGATGAAGATATTTTTTAATTATTTTATTATTATCTCTGCTTATTTATATATAGACTAGCGAGCCCGACGGGCGTTATCCCGCCCTAATAATTAAAAAAAAAACTCGACAAATGATATACCTAAACCTTCCTCATGATTCCTTTTATCTACTAGTGAAAACTGCATAAAGATCCGTTCACTCGTTTTTTAACTGGTAACAGACAAACAGACAGATGTGCCAGAGGGCTTTATTTTATAATATGTAGTGATAAATTAATTTTTAATAAATTATTTCAATAAATATAAATAAACTAATTCTTTAATACAGTATATTACGAGATGAATTGTATATACATTGCAAAACTTCTAATACAACTTCCAACAAAGTTGCGTTAAACGTTTAACGCAACCATGGAGGGGGTATGAAAGCACTGTTGCGTTAAACGTTCAACGCTCCTGGGGAGGGGGAATAGAAAGAGACAGAGCGAAAAAAAATAATCAAACATTTCGTATCTTACTTTAGTTATCATAATCCCATTGTAAATGTTATCGATTTGGATATTTCTGGAAAGAAATTAACGTTCTCAATTTTTTTTTATTGATAACGCTCGTAACGGTCAATATCCAGTCTTCAAGATTTGGTAAATAAAAAATGAAGAAATTCGATTGAGAATCCAAGGATGAAGATATATTTTTAATTATTTTCACTATTATTATCACTTCTTCCGCGCGGAGGGACCCCACGCACTATTTTTATAACAGGATTATTGTTTAAAATACTAACATCTATATAGCCTTTAGCTGCAGAGACATGTAATGGTGTGCCACCGGTCTTCGTATCTCGCACATCCACATATCCATTGATCGCCCATTCTCTGGCATCGTGCATAAGCATGTTCACTTCAGCATTACGAGATTTCTCGCAATCAACACCTGGAAATATAACAGAAAATTGTCAATTATGTATACGTTCTATACGATAGTATCGATTGAAAAACTATTGTGACATGTTAATTCTTCCTTTAGTTTTATTATTACTATCTATTATGTATATGACAATTACGGTAAAAAGTAATTTCTGTACAAAAATTAGTTACATTTTTATATATTTTAGTTTTGTCTTGCTTTCTGAGATTTCAACGGAAATGATATGGAATATTCAGTTTTAATTACATTAATTTTATCGATCAAAATAAGAACAGCAAGAGAATAATTATTCATGATTTAATCCGAAATAAAGCATCTGAAGTTTATTTTATTAAGATACATACGTAACGCTGAACGTGTTACGATAAATATATTAACAAAAGGCTCACTATTAACAGAGCGGAAGAGGTAAACGACACCGCCTACGTGGGTTTAGGATAAGAGATTTTTTTTAAATATAACAACTTTACTAAATCTAACCTTTTTCGTCCAAAGCTCGAGATAATAGCTGTCCCATTTCTTCGCTTTCCGCGATATCGACGGGCAACTCGCCATCATAGTTAACAGCAGCGACATCAGCATTGTTTTCTAACAAGTACCTGTAACAACAAAAAGGAATATGATCCTAAAGATATTAACAATATGAATAAAAGTAGTAGTATCTACATACTACAGTAGGTACTAACCTAGATTCGTATTGCTCCAAATACTATACGAATGATGAATATAAAGGAAATGAAATTGTCGTGTATCCATATCTATAAGATTTTCAAACAGTAATTTCATAAGTCGGCATATTAAATTGAATCTCTTTCATAAAACAATATTTATTTTATATGTAGATATTTCAATAGTACCAATACTACCCAAACTCATTTTGTAAATGAGAATGTAAGCTTGTTTGTTTCGTTTTCACGCCTTAATACTTTCCTTCCTTCCGCTCCTTACAGAAAAGGAGCCTTTCACCCGGAAAAGAAGTACCGTTCCCGATGCATAAGTCAAATAGGCATTGACGCAAGTAAAGCCGTGGGCTAAACCTATTTTTAATACATTAACCTAGCTGCACACTTTGATATAATATACTGACGACTATACATTAAAAAATGTCCGTATGTCTAGTGTTTACCTTATAAGAGCAATTAATTGAATTCTTTATAACACTACTTTCAAGTGATTTTTCAAATGTATTGGTTTAGTAGCATTAGGCTCCAATCTAACTGCATGTTAAGTGATGATATGAACCGAGTTGGTAGCATGCTAAATATCGAAAGGGGATTTTAGGTGTTGCTACCAAAATGCATTATATGGCATATACACCATACATAAATGTTTAAATTGATGGTAATTACTAGACAAGGGGATATTTTAAAAAGGCTTTATCACCAAATTTTCAATTATGAACTTATCCTTAACCAAATATTTAGGTAGCACTCGCTATAGCGCTTACATCGCGGAAGATAAAAAGAATGCAGCCAATTAATACATGTCTTTAATAAATTATATTTAATTTATTATAGGCCAGCGGAACCGGCGCGGCGTAAGTACCCCTCCCCCTGATAATAACAAAACCTTCACAAATTATACACCTAAACCTTCTTCATAAATCACTTTATCTACCGTTGAAAACCGCATGAAATCCTGTTTAGTAGTTTTTGAGTTTATCGCAAACAGACAGACCTGGCAGAGGACTTTATTTGTAGTGTAGTATGTAGTGAAGTACGTTTGTAAAAAAACAACTAAAATAAGATTCAATTACCGAATGAAAGAGTAGAAAACAGTAGAAATAAATTAAAAAATATCTATACTAATCCACAAACTGTTTACCTTTTACGACTAACTTTTTACAAGACAGCCAAAAGCCTCTTAAAATTTTGGCGCTCCGGTAAAATGTTAAGGATGTCCCACTTTAGAACAAACACTAAACTGGGTTTATTATTTTATTCGCACTCACGTCTATATACGCGGCGTCCGAATACGAAACTGTTAAATCATTATCGCTTCACTTAAACGTAATACGAATATAAATAGAGGATCTTTATCTATAGCATTAAACGTATAATTAAAAACAAACTTCAATTATTATTATTTTTAGATGACGTAATCGATAAACTGTTGACTAGTAAATAACACACTGAACGACGCAACGTACACAGAAAACCCTCAGCTACTGGGTCACCGTGAGTCAGTTTTTGTTTACATTGAACTATCGAGTATCACTAATCAGGGGTGCGTCAAAATGCGTGCGGTTGTTATTCATATGGGTAATTAGTAATACGCGTTCATATTTACAATTACTCAACGAAATATTTGATTTACCTACTCGTATCGATAATTCAATACCGATGTCCGAACGTAACATCATTTTCAGCGAAATTAGAAAGCAACTATAACCGAATATTTAGTATGTCTTAGGTTCAACTTACGCAGTAACGAAAATCAATACATTATTTAAATTATAATTTCGTTCTTTTTTAATACCGATTAGTTTTCCCCCACGATACAGTTATCTTAGTTTAGTAAGATATTAGGTAACTCCGGTCGATCTGAGATGATCGCTATTAAGAAAATTTCCCGAAAATTAATTAAAGTAACGTCAAATCAAACTCAATAAGAGGTGTGAATGATATACTCATACGTATACTTGTAAAGAACACCACTACATTAGGTCGCGACAAAGTTTCGGACAATTTCAAACCGAGTCCGATATGAAATGAAAAAACCAGTCGGCCATTATTTAATGCATAAGTCCTATTAATAATTAACGTATCTAACAAATCACAGCAATACCAATGAGTAAAAGCTCAGAAGAGGGAAACAGGAAAAACACATGTTTAGGAAATATTTTATAACTTCCTGCAAATTTAATGATGTAAACATTTAAGCGCGGTTTGAAAACCTTTTACTGAAGTAATTCTACAAATGTTTGTAACTCTGATTTACATTATCATATACACCACATAGTATTGACCAGTTTACAATTTCTATAATGTATGACTTGTGACGAAATTACCTTTCACAATTATGTACTAAACAACGTCCATATCTTCAAGGTGATACATGTATTTATAAATAATTTGCTGCTTTGCCAAATCTTTCACAATCATTTTAGGACTAAGGGCTTTAGCGTTCAACAGACATATTTTCTTAACTAGCGGCCCGTCCCGGCTTCGCACGGGTGAACAATTGTTTTAAACATTTGGGTTAAACATATGGTCCTGATTATTAATATACAAATTATATACTAAATTCCGGAATAACGTTCCGCGTGAATCAGTCTACCCACTGGTAAAAACCGCATGGAAATCCGTTCAGTAGTTTTTGAGTTTATCGCGAACAGACAGACAGACGCGGTAGGGGACTTTGTTTTATACTATGTAATGATGATGATACAAGAAGCCGAAACTTTGTACCCCTTTTTAAGCGAATTACGTGAACGGATGAACTTGAAATTTTGGATAGTTAAAGTTGGAGGAGAAGTGAACGAAGCTATTTTTTAAAATATAAAATGCATTAAAAACATATTAAATTAACTAAAAGAAACATTACACACCCTTGATAATGACACGCAACATTTACACACACGTAAATGAAAAAGACGTTTT
>MU162676.1:6647-23837 GCA_015888305.1 Antheraea pernyi
TTTGGCCATACCCAATTGTAATTCACGAATAAATAATTCCTAGTCATATAACAACACACACATTGTTTTATTTCCATATATTACTGTATGAATAAACAATAGTGGCAGATTTTTGGGAACTCTCACATTGTTCCTTGTTCGAGCCAAATGTTCACAATTACCGGTTGAGTAGTCCAGCCTCAAGAGGGCGTTCGCGTCGACATAGTAGTGGATTGCTGCTGATGACGTTTGGAGTTACTGCTGATAAGTGCGTAAACCCGCTTTACATGGCGCTTAAATTCGTAATCCGGCAAATCAGTGATATCCTTTGGGACTTTGTTATAAAATCTAATGGTTTTTTACGAAATCTAGCCTTTCAAATTAAATTGTCAATAATGTATTGGGAGGGCAGAGTTAAGATACCGTTTTCCTTGAACTTGGTCTTTAAGGATTCGCAAGGTCCTATATCGTAAATTTGTAATAAAAATATGCTGTCTACCTCAGCGGCTGTCGCCCACAATTGAAAGCCATAAGACATTAAGCTGTGGAAGTAGGCGAAGTATACCATCCTAGCAGTGGCGATATCAGTTAGCTGGCTTACGTACGGCAAATGCAGCAGAACTTAATTTGCATGCCAATTGTTTAATTTGAGGAGCCTATTGTAATTTTGAATCTAGTGTCATACCCAAGAATACAGTATTATCAACTAACCCTACAAAATTCCCTTCGATCTTTATGCTACTACCAACTTGTTGACCTTAGGCGAAATTTTAAATTTTAATAAAAATTTTTACTTTAAATATAATTGAAGTACTCGTATTGTCTGCAAAAAGCACCATGTCAGCACAGTTATTGAACATTAGCGGCAGACATTTATATATATTAAAAACAAGAACGGTCCTAGAATAGAGCCCTGTGGGACGCCAATTCGCGCTAAGGATCCTGCAGAGGTTAGCCCTTGTATGCTAACTTTCTTAACGATCTTTTAAATAAGAGACTAGAAGGTCGAGAGAAGATCCACAAATACCATAATGTTTTAATTTTAGAATACGCGTACTATGGTCAACGTAATCAAATACCTTAGACAGTTCGCAGAACACACCAATTGCATCATGCGAGTCCTTCCAGGCCCTCAATATATAACTTATAAGAATTGCACCCGCGTCAGTAGTAGATTTCAATTTCGTGAAACCGAACTGTTGACCATCCAGAAACTTTGCATATTGAAATAGTCTACTAATTGGTTGAGCATAATCTTTTCAAAAATTGTACTTAAGGACGGAAGTACAGAATTAGGTATATAGTTTCCAAGACTACTTCTGCAGCCTGATTTAAACAAAGGAACTACTTTGCTTATTTTCATTAAATTGGGGAAATAGTGACAATTAAAGACTACTACTGTTACCGATACACCCCATATATCTTAGGTGTGTTTTAAATTTAATTGTTTGAAGGTCCTTATTATTTCACCTCCACTAATTGATAAGAATTTAAATTTTGAATCTATGGGTGCACTCATATTTTTTAAAAGAGCTGCGGCACTCAGGGTTGATGATGATCTTTTGTTACTTGTAAAGGTATATTAGTGAAATAATCTTGGAAAACAGTTACTACCTCTGTACTTTTGGAAATATGTACTCCGTCAACATTTACATTATGTGAATTATCATTTATTTCATTTTTATCTAATTCTTTATTTACTATATGCCAAACAGTTTTGGTCTTATTTCTAGATTCGAGAACTTTATTTCCTAAAAACTTTGTTTTGGCAGCAATACAAACACATTTAAAAACTATAGAATAATTTCTAACATAAGCATGAAAGGATTCATCAGTTGTTAGTGATCTCCTATAATAAAGATCATACAATCGATCTCTACTTTTTTTTAATGCCTGTTGTTGCCCATTCACTAAAACTATTTTTTTCCTTTACATTAATAACTTTTCTTGGTAAAGTACCCAAAGTCCTCGAACGTAATAAACAATAACTCACTTTCGAATTTATAATATTACTAGCTGATTCCCGCGACTTTGTCTGCGAGTTTATCATATTAATTGTTTTGTTATATCTCAAAGGGATCAGGCAGCGTTTTCAACTAAAGCTCCCAGCCGGCTGGACTTTTTCGGACACTTCCAACATTTATAGTTATATTTCAACGAATTTACACAAAAAATCTTGACAATTTATATATTTAAACCTTCCTCGTGAATCACTCTATCTATTAATTAATGAAAATCCGCATGAAAATCTGCTCAGTAGTTTCTGAGTTTATCGCGAACTTTTGAGTTTATTTAGGATTTTGTACATATTATAACATGTGATATATCATCTATTTCTGCTCCATTTCCAAATCAAATTGACTTTTAAGCCTTCATTATCGGTTTGCTACAAATCATTAGTAATTTTCTATATACATCTTATACCAGAATGCCTAATGGAAACTGAGAGGAAATTAAAACATTTGGTCCAGTACAATAATAAAACTCATTACTATACCCTTGACCGTTAAGTAACAATACGAGCCAAGATAACATGCTAAGTCGTCGAAAGATAATAGCTGTACTTACAGTTGATAGCACATCGTTAAGGGCTTAACGACATACTTTAACTTCAGAACATTAATTAAGCAGTGCCATTTTCCAATGTCCTTCAATACCCATTACATGATTTGAAATCACTTCCCACTTCTTTAGACAAATTTAATGAGTAATCTAATTTTGTAATTGTACATCCTCGTTTTTTTTTATATCATAGGAGGCAAACGAACAGCTCTGTGTTCTGTGTCACCTGATGTTAAGTGATCACCGCCGTCCATAGACACTAGCAACACCATGTGAGTCGTAAGTGCATTGCCAGTCTGTGTTTAGGGGGAAGTGGCGAGGGTCGGCGGAAAGGGAGGAGGAGTTAGGGGAGGTGGGCCTCCGGCGCTCTCACTCACAGAATGAAACGCAACAATGCGAGCACTGTTGCTTCACGTCGGTGTTTCGTGGGTCGGGTGATAGTAGCCCCGACGAGCCGATCCATTCATCCTGAGACCAGTAATAACTTCACCGTGGCTCTACCACCTACCATTACCATCGTCATATGTAAAATACTGTTAGGTGATAAAAATGTGAATGTGATTTTGTAACGAATTCACACTTCAACTATTGAAAAGACTTGGGAATGTTTGACAGGATATTAGTCTGTCATGTTCATTGCTTTTATATTATATGCATAATCTTGTGTTATTTGACTATATATTTTGTAATATTGGTAGCATTTTACGTAATATACCACCACCGTAGTACCACCCTCTCATAGAAAACAGACGTGAAGTGAACAGTGCTTGCATTGTTGCGTTTCGTTCGGTCAGTGAGAGCGCCGGAGACCCACCTCCCCTCCCCTCTTTTCCTCTCCCTCTCTCACCCCTAATCCCTTCCCCCAAAGGGTGGCAACGCACTTGAGACTCCTCTGGTATTGTCAGTGTCCATGGACGGTGGTGATCACTTAACAGCAGGTGACCCACCTGTTCGTTTGCCACTTATGACATTATAATACCACGGCAAGAATTCTGAGATAACACAAAAACTGCCTGGAAAGTTCTAACAAGGGGCCCACCATCTTTTCAGAATATTATTATCTAATCAACAATGGCAGAAATAATTTAGAAGAGGAATTTATTTTTACGATGTTACATCTTAACTGCTGAATATATACACGACGTAAGGGGCACAGAAAAGGGCATATGCGTAATTTACATCCAGAACGTGCAAAAGGTCAATTAGATAATCATTCGCAACACTTCAGGAATTCAGTATAATCAGCTTTCGATATTCAGACCTCGTTCGGTTTAACGTATTTAGAGTAACATATTCCGCTTCAATTCAAAACACGTCCTACGCATAATATCCTAAAACAAGTTTTTCGCTCCTTTCAAAGTAATGGAAACAGAAACACGAAATCAAGTTTTAAACAACGCAAAAACATGTTATTATTTTCCTCGTTGCTCTCAACTTGGAGTTCTGCTTTAGACGTTCATTGTGCGAAATTAATGTTTCTTTGTTGTCATATAAAAGTTTTTAGCGGCACTCGTTCTTAAAAATACTGAAAGTTTTATTATGGGATCCGATGCCAATAGGTATATCGGATGTTAGCTTCTTCCTCGAATTCCTCTGCCTAGGATAGTTACTTTGGGCTGACGCTAACTTTAACTCGCCAATTCGTTTACCCCGTTAACCCCGATTTTGAAACATTCATTCATCGGTGCTCCACCCCTATTGGTCTTAGCGTGATTTATAGCCTTCCTCGATAAATGAGCTCTCTAACAATGAAAGAATGTTTCAAATCGGACCAGTAGTTCCTGAGATTACCGCGTTCAAGCAACCTAACTCTTCAGCTTTATAATATCTATAATTCTATATATTAATACGTGAATAGAAAACTTTGTACCACTTTTTAAGCGAGTTGCGCGAACGGATGAACGTGAAATTTGGCATAGTTAAAGTTTACTAGTGGTCGACTTTCGACCATAGTTCATTGATTTTTTAAAGGGATACATATTATAATAATAGTTGTATGTTATAATATCATTGTTGAATGTAGAATGAAAAAGGGTAATTGGAACGTAAGAGTAAAATAATACATACAGTCGAGCATAGCAACCTCCTTCACAACCTTTTTTGAAGTCCGTTATTGACAAATGTCAAAATGTCTTTTTTATTTACATTTCATAAATGAGAATAAATATAGTTACAGTTAAGCCGTCATTACCTATACAGATAATTAAAATTGCAGTTTCTATTTGTAATGTCAGAATAATGACTTTTTAATAAATTTATATGAAAGTACATACGGCAATTATAACAAAAAAAACCGTGAAACTTCATATGAGAAAGGGATTTGAAATTCTGATCCGCAATCTTTTTGTGTGACGAATAGTGGTGTGGGTAAACACTGTGTCCGGTAGAGTGGAAGCAGTGTCACGCTTGCCTTCAGGTATTGAAGAACAGCGAGACATACGAATGAACTGAATGTATATCTTCACAATTAACTCGAGATGCGCAGTGATAATGATCACGTTAACTTGATTTGAAAAAGTCTTTCAATAAATCTCAAAGAGAACCTAATAAAAACGGAGTAAAAGTCTGTAATACGGTCATAATTTATTCCTATCGGGCAGTTACTTTTTAAATAGTTTCCTCGAGTCTTCGAGCGCTGTTTTTTTGTTGACACTGTATATTTAAAACAAAGTAGATAGCCACGTCCTTTATCCGTGAAACAAACCGTTCTTATCAAAGGTTCTTTAACGAATTGTTAAGGTTTATTTTCATTATAGATAATTAGCTTTCGCACATGGCTTTGGTCACGATTCTATACCTTGAATACAGTACTTTTTCTGGATGAAAGTTTACACGTGTATGCAAAATTGTTTGATAATCGGCTGAGTAGTTAAGACGTGGAAATTGAACAAACATACAAACTCACATTCACGTTTATAATATTAGTTGGAAAAAGATATGGAACTGTATAAAATGTTCTAAACCAATGATACAAATGGCACGATAACGCACACATACGTAAAGTCATATTGTAACGCCACACTGTCTTGGATAAAATGTGGAAGTAAGATGGCATATTCTCAATATCGTTAGTGAAAAGGAAATAGTTATATGTTGCTTAGATACGGGTGGATTGACGCGGCAGCCGTCAAAAATAAACTAGTCAGCCAAGTTTTATCAAGGCGCTGTCGAAGCGTTTATAACGTATTTACACCGTTTTAATTATAATATAATAGCTCTAGACTAGCTATTTACATAAAAAATATATATTTTTGTTTATTTTCAGGTAAGATTTGGGAAACTTTTCTATCGAAACAGGATTGAAGGTAATAATTTTAATTTATGTATTTTGATAACGTATGATGTTGTATTGTGAGAGTAAAAGGTTTTTTTTATGGCAGTGAAACTTTCCGATAAAGCCATAATAAAATGATAAATGCGTGTTGGTAAAGTAATGTTTTTTGGGGATGGGTAATTGGAGTAAGTGATAGAATTAATCATCAATATATCATTGTTAAAGGTTCGATGTATATGTAGTTAACCATTATGTTTACGAAAGTTCAATAGTTTTGTTGTAAATCGTAATAAAAGATCGTGAAAATGGACCTTATTGGAGAACGCGTCCTTAATGTAACAATTTTTATAAGCGTTCTATTTAATTTTCAAAGCCTTGCCGCGTGAATCATACGATCGTGCATTGTTTCGCGGTAAATTTAGATGTGGATATAACGGATAGATTTCTTTTTTTTCGAACTGATAGTGCTATTGGCTTGTCGAGCATTCACAGCTTTATCGGACTGCTTAGACCAGCGCTTAAGCCGCTTGGCGATAATATGAAGCGTGTCAAAGTGGCCGAGCATCGGCTTTGGCTGTTGCCTTGGATTCCGCATAACGAATTTATCTAAGCTAAACTAGCTATAGTATTTATACATGTAAGAATTAATGAGACCAGTATTTGTAACTCACGAACTCAAACATGTATTGTATTGACGACTCGGCCAAGAAAAGAAAGGATTAAACTTGTTCATTTATAAATACAAACTTTTATAACGTTCGATGGACCCTTACGAGATTTAATGTGTTGCAACGTCACATAGTAGTAAGTTCTAAGTAGTAAAATGTTTAACATTAACACTTTAAAAACAATTAGGTTTGCCAGTTGACGTTCGGTCGAACAGTGTTGAAGTCTACTATTATATGTACAGAAGAGAAAACGACGAAGATAACTAATTTATGGTAGCGTCTAAAGCGAATATGAGAGCAATTCAATCATGGTAACAGCTCAATTTTCTATAATTCACTAACGCACTTCGAAATGGATCAGTTTGCAAACGGCGCGGCACGTTTTGACTTGATGAACGGCGTGTCAAAGCTGCCGAAGGGTTGTTCAATCAAACCGTAATACTGATTCAATGGACATATTTAATCGATTCTATTCAAACATTGAGTGTTGTTGCATATTGTATCTGAAATTACTTTCGCAGAATTCTGCTTTATTATAATAAACTAGATGCCCTCACGAACTTCGTTTAGCCTTAATATGATTTTTTTTCTTATCCTTTCCTTTTTGGTAGAGACATACCAACATTGGAACATTTGCTATGCTACCCCATAGATACGTACCCCATGTCTCAAATTAAAAAAGCAGATGCGTTCAAGTTTCTAATAGCAATTTGAAATTGCGTTCATAATTGCAGTAAAGTAAAACTGATATTTAAGTTTTCCGTGCAATTTTTCAGTTTTTCTCGCCATATAAATCTTCCTCAGAGTTCAAGGAATAAATCAAATAAAAAATTACTCGAATTGGACCAGCCGTCTTCGAGTTTTGCGCTTAGCAACATATTTTGCGATTCATTTTTATTTATATAAATAGATAATACTGCTTAAGAAGTGTATATATACAGTATAACAGTGGGTCCAATAAGGAGACTACTACTTGCTACATTCATTTAATTTGAAAATTGAGAGTTACTAGGGGTCTGGAAGTTGAAAATTTGTTAAATATATTTAATGTGAGAAACAGTCCTATTTTAAACACAAATATTTAAAAACTTTATTCTGGAATAGTTAATACTTCCTCTGCGTTGTTTTTTATCTTAGTAGTCTAGTGAAGCTGTTAAGGTCTTGGTAAGCCAATATCGTAGTCAATTCGTTTTTTTTTTTATCTTGATAATATATTTTATGTACGGAGGAAAAAACACAAGCACTACACCTCTTGCCCTACTTCTCCAAGGTAAGAAACACACATCGCGGAATGCGTAGCTTGTAAAAATTATAGTTTCTTAAAGCTTTAATAACGTTATATGTAATGAAAATATCGTAATATATTTTTTTAGATAAGGACGAAGTGTCTAAGTAGTAAAACAAAAAAAAAAACAATCGAAATTTATTGAGTAGTTTTTGAGTGACGTGGACAACGGCAGACCTCTAACATTTTCTTTATAAGACTTTGAACAAAATATGCTATTCTGCTGCGTAATTTATAAACGCAGTAAAGAACATGTTAACGGTTTCGAAAAAATGCGGTCAAATTTGAAATTTTATTTGTGGTTACCTGCAATTCGTTACGCAAAGATTAGTAAAAACATATATGTATACTAGCGGGCCGGGTGGACGTTGTCTTGCCTTGATAATAAAAAAAGTCTAAAATTCAACCGCAGCGCCACCTACCGGGTCCATTTGTGTATCTAAACCATTCTCGGATCCACTCGCACACAAAATTTCAAAATCAGTCCAGCCGTTTAGGAGGACGTCAGTGACATACACACGTACAGAAGAAATGTATAATGATATACTAATCTTTGCGTATTCCCATAGATATTGTTCACTTTTCCGGAATACAAACTGATAATATTTAAAGCAAACTCCAGTAAAATGACATGCGTCAAATTAAAAAAGCGGATGCGTTCAAGCTGCTAATAGCAATTTGAAATTGCGTTCATAATTACAGTAAAAGAAAACTGATATTTTGGTTTTTCCGTGCAATTTTTCCAAGTTTTCTCTCCATATAAACCTTCCTCAGAGTTCAAGGAACAAATCAAATCAAAAATTACTCGAATTGGACCAGCCGTCTTCGAGTTTTGCGCTTAGCAACATATTTTGCGATTCATTTTTATTTGTATAGATAGATAATACTGCTTAAGAAGTGTGTATACTCGTATACAGTATAACAGAGGGCCCGATAAGGAGACGCTGTCTTGCTACATTTAATTTAAAAATTAAGAGATACTAGGAGTCCGGAAGTTGAAAATTTGGAATTATATATTTTTTTATGTGAGAAACAGTCCTATTTTAAACATAAATATTTAAAAACTTTATTCTGTAATAGTTGATACTTCTTCTACGTTGTATTTTATCTTAATAGTCTAGCGAAGCTGTTAAGGCCTTGGTAGGCCAATATCGTAGTCAGACCGTTTTTTTTTATCTTAATAATAAATTTTATGTACAGAGGAGAAAACACAAGCACTACACCTCTTGCCCTACTTCTCCAAGTTAAGACAACACACATCACGGAATGCGTAGTTTCTTAACGCTTTAATAACGTTATATGTAATGAAGATATCGTAGTATATTTTTTTAGATAAAGACGAGGTGTCGTAAGTAGTAAAACTAAAGAAAAAACGATCGAAAATTTTGAGTAATTTTGAGTGATGCGCGGACAATGGCAGACCTCTAACATTTTCTTTATAAGACTTTGAACAAAATATGCTATTCTGCTGCGTAATTTATAAACGCAGTAAAGAACATGTTAACGGTTTCGAAAAAATGCGGTCAAATTTGAAATATTATTTGTGGTTACCTGCAATTCGTTACGCAAAGATTAGTAAAAACATATATGTATACTAGCGGGCCGGGTGGACGTTGTCTTGCCTTGATAATAAAAAAAGTCTAAAATTCAACCGCAGCGCCACCTACCGGGTCCATTTGTGTATCTAAACCATTCTCGGATCCACTCGCACACAAAATTTCAAAATCAGTCCAGCCGTTTAGGAGGACGTCAGTGACATACACACGTACAGAAGAAATGTATAATGATATACTAATCTTTGCGTATTCTGGTAAATTCTCGTATTTTCTAGGTGGTAGAGCCACGCTAAATCTATTACTAGTGTCAGCATGAATGGCTCAGCTCGCCCGGCGTAATACCACCCGATCCAGAGAAACAGCCACGTGAAGTAATAGTGCTTGCATTGTTGCGTTTCGTTCGGTCAGTGCAGTCCGGTGAAGCTGTGAAGACCTTGCTAGGTCAATAGTGTAGTCAGTTCGAAAAAAAAAAAGTTCGATCAGTGAGAGCGCCGGAAGCCCAATGTTAGGATATTATGCGCAATTCCTAACATACGGCTATATCCAGGGCTGACAAAAAGATTGACAAGGACTGTACCTACCTAGTCTTAGGTTATCATAAACATACGAATATCTCATTCACTATACATTTTCTATTCCATTTTCAGGAGTCTTTGATATATCTTCAGAAGCCCAAGTTCGATACCGATGACATTATAATGAGACCCCCTTGAAAATATCCCACTTTTCAATCACAAAAGAATTCTAATCTATACACATAATAAGAATGTCTATCGTGTCAGTAGTCCGGTGAAGCTGTTAAGACCTCGATAGGTCAATAGCGTAGACAGTTCGAAAAAAAAAATCTATCGTGTCTTTTTTATATCATAGGTGGCAAACGAACAGGTGGGTCACCTGCTGTTAAGTGATCAACACCGTCCATGGACACTAACAACACCAGAGGAGTCGCAAGTGCGTTGCCACCCTTTGGGGGGAAGAGGGAGAGCAGAATGCAATCACTGTTACTTCACGTCGATTTTCTGTGAGAGGGTGGTACTACCCCGGACGAGCCGACCCATTCATGCTGAAACCAGTAATAGTTTCAGCGTGGCTCTACCAAAGAAAGAGTTAGTCTGTCTGTACATTTTAGAATTTAAAAAAATAATAATATTGCAGGTGTCTCGGAATAAGTAATAAAATACATTTAAACTACATTTTTTGAAATGTCTGTCTGTTTGTTTGAACACGCATGGCTGCTGAAGTACTACGTTCTTGATATAAATCATATACTTTAAATCATAAAGCATATCTTCGAGTAACATTTAGTATTTGTTTCATTAAAATCGGTTGGGTTTATAAAAAGTTATTGCAATTTTAATGTCGACGCGACTTAAGTACGATAGAAAAGTTGATAATAAGTAAGACTTTATTAGTCACTATTGGTTTAAAAATGACAAAGTTCTGAGGTAGCAAATAAAAAACTTAATTGAGATTCTCCTTTTCAAAGTCGGTTAAAAATAACTAGATATATCTGTATTCTAGCACTGTACAATTTATTTCAATACTTTATGAATTGTAAGGTCACCTTGATGTGTCGAAGTGTGAAATAAGATGGGCGTTGTAAACAATCTATTTGAGAATTCGTCGAAAATGCATTCGCTGGAAAAAACACACGTATGTAATTGAAATCGCGAACTATAAATAAACAGGTTTTGTGTTATTCGATTTCTCAATACAAGGTCGGATACTTTTGTTTCATTCTTATACTTTAATCATATTTAATTTATTGTCATTTCAGGTTTTATTTGTTTCCGTTCCTCTGCAGTTTCCTTTTATTTAGTCATCGTTATATATTACAAAACCAAGTCCTATGCCACGTCTGTCTGTCTGTTCGCGATAAACTCATAAACTAGTGAACAGATTTTCATGCGGTTTTCACCAGTAGATAAAGTGATTCACAAGGAAGGTTTAGGTATATAATTTGTCCAAGTTTTTTAAATTATGAAGTCGGGACAACGTCTGCCGGTCCGCTAGTTATATTTATAATAAACACTAAAATAAAGTAATTGTTTATGAATCCCACTTGCAAAAGAAGTGGTGATCTAATGGTTTTACCGGTGGAATAACATTTCGCTGTCCTGTCCATATCGGCTGACGGTGAAGAGAAAGATCGTGAGAAAACCTGAACCTGAGAAATGTTTCTGAAGTGAAACTTCTTTAGGCGCATGAGGGTAAATTTTTTACAGATGTAACGTCACGCAGGTATGCAACGGAAGTGTCGTCATTTTGCAGTAAACGCAGATTTTTCATCTATTTTGCAAGTCTCGAAAATCTAAAGTTTTAGATTTGTATAATGTTAATGTCTACATCTGGTACCGTGACACACCCGAGAGGCGAGACTACAACGCCACCCGGGGAACCACTATTGACCTGCGACACCGCGCTATTGACTTTATCGGGGTGTTACTAATGATCTCGAACGCTATTGGTGAAAGTTATCGTTATTTATATAAGGACCGACCTAAAAAAGTCTTCCAAATCTATCCAATACTTTTTGCGTGATGCGCACAATGACAAACTTATATACATGTTTATAGATATAAATATCCCTCACATACAGAACTGGCATTAAAACTGTGACCTCTCTCTGCTTAACAGTAAATCTTACTACCTCTTGGTTTATAATGTCTCAAAGAGTTATCGATTATAACAATGTACAAAAAAAATGTAATCAAAAATTTAAGTTTCACCTCACAGTGTTGTTTTCATAGCCTAAAACTACTTTTTTACTCAAAGGTGATATCGCGTCCGCGTATCACTCAATTCGTAATCTTAGAGTTACAGTTCTAACAAATGGGGTTAAATCGGAACGGATATCCGTAGCAATTACCTGCAAAACGGTCGCTACGTCGGCGTCGGCGGGGAAAATCATAAATCTCGTAGAGACATCTCAGGGCAAAACGTTTGCCACTGAGATAGTGCGTAAGGAAGCTATTTCTATAAATGGTTTTGTATTAGATCTCTCTATCCCGAAAACGTCTATATCTTGTTAACTAGATATTTTTTCGTGGTACTCCAAAATACCAAAATATGGCTTTTGTGTATATTTAAAGAATTGTTAATTTATAACGAATATCAATACAAAGCTACAGCGATAATTAACTTTAATATAGAACGATTAAAACGTGTCCATCGGTTGAGCGATATTTAAAATGCATAAAGTATTGTAGTGTCTGCTTTTATCAAAGGATCCCCTCAACTTTTATTAAAAACTTCGTCCGCGTGGAATATTTACTTTTGGTTAATGCTAACCCGGAGCGGAAGCTCTCAAAAGGAAAAAAAAACGATTTTGAAACTTACATTGGTCCTCCGCTCCTATTGGTCTTAGCGTGATGATATATAGCCTCGATAAATGCGGTATCTAACACTGAGCGAATTCAAATCGGAACAGTAGTTCCTGAGATTAGTGCGTTGAAGCAAGCAAATTCTTCAGCTTTATAATATTAGTATAGATTTTTGATTATACCTTGCAGTTGCATTTTGCTTTGCAGATATGCGGTATTTAGATTATTTTGATTTTTTTTCCAAATGCCTCATAAGCGTGCACGATGTAAACTATACATATGAGGCATATAGAATCAAAAACAGCTAAGTGCATAGAGACCAAATTTGTAGGAAACGAAAAAAATGTTTATCTATTCTCGAGTTGGAGTTTTACTTATATTTAAAGTTTCAATTTTAGGGAGTGGCATAGGCTATTGATTTTGCCTGCCTATGGCCATCAGCTCTAAAAGAGAAGTTCAAGAAATTAAAAAGTTCGATAATTCCGTAACTGTATTTTATTCTTACTTTACTTCTTATTTGATGACTTGGTTGTACTTAAATGTATTTGATCCCAAAATCAATTTTAAAACGAAAATTAAAAGGCTTTAGCTGTATTTTATTTTTTGTAGGAATTAAATGGTGATTTGCAACCAATAAGACTAGATGGCTCCATACTCAGTTCATTTTTAGAACTTGTGGCACTTAGCTGTCTTTGATTCTATATGCCTCATATATATTGAAGTGTAAGTTGCTTATCCACGCGTTAATATCTGGATTTATTAAGTTGATTCTATCATCTCTTTAGTATTTTACGTCTTTGTCATCTAAGACCACACCATCATTTAAAACCAGGTGACGGCTGTGGCCAATAACTAAAGCTTGGATAGTTAACAAAAAATCTAAAAATAAAATGGTTTTCTTAATTTTCAAAGTTATTCTAGGGTCAATTATTCTTTTGCATATTCGGTTATCGAAGGTTCGGAAGCCATCGACTTTTTTGTGATTTATTAATTTTAGGGCTATCATAAGTCTTATGTGATTTAAGTGACGATGTGGCCAAATATGTGGGTTGTACAGTGGAATTGATTTACTAGGGCAACTGTCACAATACATCTATCTTTAGGAGCTTGACGACAGATTTTCTATTTACGGGAGTATGCTAAAAATACTTTTTCACTAAGAAATAGATTTATCATAGTTCTAGCATTGAAACTTACTTCAATCGACACGTCGATTTGTGGTGGTTAATGTATTATATTATTATAACCTGATTTTCAAAAACATTTTCTTATAATTTTTTCTAGGCGATAAATATGCTATTATTATAACGTATTAAAATTAAACACATTCCGTGTTATTATTACAAAAAAATTAAATACGTATTACTTACTTGTTTTGTAAAAGTTTGGGTACTTTTGTGTTAAATGCACCGCGCTCGCCGAACGTTCGACATCTTGCCCTTCTATCTCTGTTAGGTTAGGTTAGACTATTCAATACGTATTTAACTTTTTCGTAATAACACGGATCGATTTCAGATAAAAATGGACACAAATGAGGGACTGTGATTGGTCGAATATAATTATTATTATTAAGTTTCGTAAACGAAAACGAACTAATTGAAGTGTATTTGGTTAAACACTTGGTTTTTATAGATTGATTTGTAGATTTCACTACTATTGCGAAACACGAATAATGCGAAATGCTATTTCTGCTAAAGCAATGATTGATCGTTATATCTCGTGATATATATATGAAATAGTTCATGTAATCACGAAATATGATAAATAGCATTTATTTCAGTACAGTGCGTTTTTGAGGTCGTTATAATTATAACAGTATTTATCACGCGCGAAATTAGCAATCAGCAGCTTAGCCTGCTAAGTACAAAACCGCAGTAATTTCCATCTTTAATTTGAATATGCTGCCATTCAACCATCGTGCAACCTCCATAGTCAGAGAAAAATATGTCCCGCATAACAGATTTTATAAAACGCTTTAAAAATATCAAGAACAGCCTCTATGTAAAAAAAAATCTGCGAATCACGCTCTTTATTGAAATTTGAACGTAACTGATGGTTCAAGATTATCATGTCATTACTTCGCTTATCCGTTTTTCTTGACGTATTTTCAACGTTCAGATGAAAAAAGGCGCTTTGAATTTTTGCTTAGAAAGCTATAATACGGAATATACGGTTACTTATTATTTTAATTACTGTTATATTACAATTATTTAAAACAACAAATCACCGTACATAGACACTAATAATACCAGGGGAGTCACAAGTGCGTTGCCGGCCTGTGTTTGGGGGAAGGGTAGGGACGGGGGAAGTCTCCGGCGCTCTCATTGACCGAACAAAACGCAACAATGCAAGCACTCGCTGATACTTCACGTCGGTTTTCTATGAGAGGTAGTACCTTTTTTTTTACGAGGGAAAAATCCTACATAGTATACCCTCACATTGCCGAGGGACAGCATGAGGGTTATATCGGACTCTTACCGGCTAAAAACCCCTCGGCCGCTTAACGCGAATGTGAACCAGGGTGCGGGGTGAGGACTAGCAAAACTCCGCTGCCCTGGCCACGGCCTTCTTCCTATGCTCCTCACGTGGAGCGATGGCTAAATACCGCACAAGGGTGGTAGTACCCCGGTTGAGCCGACCCATTCATGCTGAAACCAGTAATAGCTTCAGCGTGACTATCACCTAATTCTAATCTAACTTACATTGATATTTTTTTTCTACATTATAACTTCTATTGTCTTATAATCTCATCTGTTGTTAAATGACGACTTGGTTTAAGTTTTTAAGATTGTATTTGGCTCTAAAGTGTAGTTGCTGGAAATCATCTATATGTATTTAATGAGAGATTTGCAATCTGTGTGTGGCGGTTAACCAGACAGCGTTCAGACAAAATGCCTATCCCTTCATGCTATGATTTGATTATGATGTTTTATTTCACCATCTACTCCGGTTAACTGATTTATTCGAATGGGGTGTAAGGGGTGTCGAATAACATCATAAGACTTGAGACACCCAAGCCAACCTCACGTGGTGTATGTACCCTGCTGAATAACGAGCGAGGCGAAAGCGGGGTAGTAGGGTTTTACAGCCTGACTGGGTCGCAACCACCATGTATATGTCGAAAAAGCCCGTCATAGTGATTCGCTTCTGCGGGTCGCGTTTCGGGATCAGCCTGTGCATATCCAGTTTTTTGCAGGCCGGTATGACAGTGGCGACCGGCGATGGACAGTGTGTCACTCGGTGGTCGCCACTGTTTTTGGATTGTATTGTGCTTACCATCAGGTATGGTGCAGTCATTTTGTCGTGCTACGATAAAAAAAAATCTACGTCGATTGACGAGGTTTTCGGACACGTGCTTACTGAGCCATAAACGATTTAAGATGGGAAAAATCATAGATAAAATTGCCACGTCAACGCTGGGCAGCGGAGGTATGTCCGATTTTTACTGAGTAAGAACCCCATGTTCTTTACATAGCTTTTGGCTGGGGAGGAGGCACTGTCTATGCACTTCAACCCCTCGACCCGTCGAGTGTCGGGCCTTCATCAGGGGCTTCCGTCTAGCGTCTGAGGGGTCAGAAATGGTGACACCCTTTAACAAATCGGTAGAGAGCGAATGAGCCATAGACGATATTAGAAATCTATGTAAATATAATGTCAGAAGTTTACCAGTTGTGCATCACTCGAAAAGTAATGTATAAATTTCGATATTTTTTAAATTTTAACTTCTTAAAAACTTACTATTTACCTGAAAGAAAAACATCACGATAGATTTATTTAATATAAAGTTACTGAAAGTGGGGCAAGAGGTGTGATGCGCATGCGCAGAACAGGGAAAATAAACGAATAACATTGTCCACAAAGACATTTTGTAAGAAAAGTATATCTTGGTTTTAATTATTTTTTTAAGTTTTTACCCCGACTACATAAAATAATATATACTGTTAAAACAATAAACAATGTAGACGACATCGCGTGTATCAGTTAGTTCTTAAATGATGTGAAAGGTATTATGTAAATTAAAAACTCTTCCAATATTTAATTTAAATCATAACTTTGTTTAATTGTGTAATATCCACACAGTTATTATGAAACTACAGTGGGCCAAGGCATGAGTAACCTGGATACTTCTGTGGTTTTCGTGTAACTCGATTAAATTACCGCAAATTATTAACTTTATATGAACTTGGAATGTTTTGACATTATGCAAATATATTACTTTATTTATATACTAACTAGCGAGCCCGGAAGACGTTGTCCCACCCTGATTATAAAAAAATCCTTGACAAATTATATACCACAACCTTCCTCATGACTCACTTTATCTACTGGTGAAAACCGAATAAAAATCCGTTTACTAGTTTTTGAGTTTATCGCGAACATACAGACAGACGCGGTAGGGGACTTTGTTGTATACTATGTAATGATAATGCCCGCAATTTTGTATGCTTGTTGATTTACAACGTTTAAAGTATCACAATCGAAAATATTTTATTCAACTTGTGCCCTAAGGCGTCTATTAACGTCAAAACTACCACCTGTTCGG
>MNPI01027602.1:0-23623 GCA_015888305.1 Antheraea pernyi
TATATATATATATATATATTTATCTCTACTAATGTTCCTTATGCTTAATGGGATGTCTTATTATAATAATAATAAATACGATATATGTGTAGGTTTAATGTGTCTGTTACAGACAGAAGAGCTATTATGTCTTCGTGTATAAAGTTGTCTATGTAATACGTACAGACAAACTGCCGTATTTCTTATGTAACTGATTTTTGTGTTCAATATGTCTTATATGATATTTATAAATATCATTCATGTAATAATTCAAATATAACCGCCAATACGGTTATTATTATTATTTGACTAATGTTATACGGAACCATCACTGAAAATATTAATGTGAATTTATGTAAACTATGTAAATGTATGGATGAACGTGTGGTAGTAAGGTACGTATAATGTACTAATTGTAAGACTATAATTGTAGTGTGAAACCCGGAAAAATATGTATTGTCACCGGCTCGTTATGCACGATTAAGTTACTTATAAAGAATCCTGAAAATAAATATACAATCCACTGAAGTCGAAGCTTGGGAAAGTCAATCGCTGTTTTATTGAAGAAACCGGAAGGTGACCATCTGAACCCAACAATTATAGAGTGGATCCATATGTGAACGATGGTGATGTCTGGAATTGACTCCTCTCTGTGCATCCTCTAAAAGGATTGTATCGTGGAATGTATTTTAAATCTTACATATATATATGTATATGTGTATGATGAAAGATAAACTTGATCGAGTTGCTAGCAGGTTCTTCTCGATGACTGGCTTGTAGTAGTGGTAGTTTTGACATTTATAAGCGTCTTCTTAGGACCTAAATTTAATAAAGTATTA
Source organism: Antheraea pernyi (assembly GCA_015888305.1). NCBI lineage: Eukaryota > Metazoa > Arthropoda > Insecta > Lepidoptera > Saturniidae > Antheraea > Antheraea pernyi. The sequence continues at coordinate 819 of MNPI01027602.1, forward strand.
TTGTTTTTACTTTGTACTAGCCGTGCCCGCGACTTCGTCCGCGTGGAAACTTATTTAAAAAACAGTTATTAATGAAATCATCTGAATGTATAGTCCATTAATTTATTTAGTTTCCTCTGATACTTAAGTTGTGTCAAAATTACATTTTTTTTGGGGAGGTTTTATCGTTTTAGCAGTGATGCGTGTTTATATAAACAGTAGACATTACTAAAAATTATGAAAATATATTTTTTTATTATTGCAAGACAACTGCAACATTTAGATATACATTCTTATTATATGTATAGAACAAATGCAATTAGATTACATTAACCTATTGCGTCGGTCAGTGATTATGTTATATAGGTACTTCTGATTTAACAGAACTGGCCGACAACGGCTCGCTCTCATTTCTCATACTAATATCAGTTTCCTAGACATTTCACATTACCATACAATGAACGTATCGGGGCATCTAGACGACATTGTTACTGACAAGTTTCCGCTTCCGAGGTTTAAACTCACTGTTAACTGCGACTTTGACTGTATTGTTTTTTAAGTTATAGTTATTATGGAAGGGCTTTCAAATTTCGATCGGCAACCTTTTTACGAAAGCACTGTGTCAGGTAGAGTGTTGACGACACCGGTTCTCGTTCGATCACTGAGGTTAAGCAATGTCGGGTGCAGTCGGTATTTGGATGGGTGACCGCCTGGGAACACCGCGTAACCATAGTTTTTTTGTTATTTTCCATCCACTTGTGTCCAATAACCGAACTATGTTGCGTAGAAAAGTATAAATATTACAAAATATAGTGGTAAATCACACAAGATTAAGAATAAAATATAAAATCCACTGCATGACAGACTAAGATTTCGCCAAAAGCTCAAATATATATTTATAGCTATTATTTGGTTGATACACAATAAGGGTGCTGTTTAAATATAGATATACCTATAGGCAATCTGTACTTCTATACTAATAAACTATAACTATAAAGCTGAAGAGTTTGTTTGTTTCTTTGGTTGAACGTGCTAATCTCAGGAAATACTGGTCCGATTCTTTCAGTGTTATATAGCTCAATTATCGAGGAAGCTTATAGACTATGTATTATCACGCTAAGGCCACCAGAAGCGGAGCACCAATGAAGAATGTTTCAAAATCGGGTTTTTTTTCCTCTTGAGAGCTTCCGCTGCGTTTTAATGTTAGTCCAAAGTAACTATTCCACGCGGACAAAATGGTGGGAAGAAGCTAGTAACTACATATAATTAACTTACCACCGTCCAATTCTAAATCCGTGCCTTTGAACACATTATAGCTTAGGCAATAATTGATTTGAACAGTGCTACAGGCCCAGTGCACTAATTATAACGTATGGATAACTGGCCTAGTTATCTATGGTTAGGGTTGCCCACATTTTAGAAATATATGTCTTTCAATAAAATTATAATACTTAATTATTGGTATTTAAAAATAAGTGGTGGTCTAGTGGTTTGACCGGTGGATTTATCAATCTAATGCCCGAAGGTTAGAACCCCGACTTGTAACAACTAATTTTTCAAAATTCACGTATCGAAATTGGTAACACTATTGGCTGATGGTGAAGGAAAACATCGTGAGGAAACCTAAACCTGAGAAATGTTCTTGTAGTACCTACTACTGTATGTGGGAAACAGAACTGTGGATTTCTCAGAGTTTAAAATCACCAATACATCGTGGGCTGGCGTGGTGATTATGTCCATACTTTCCTTCAGAAAGAGACTTATGACCCTGTAGTGGGGCTCGTACAGGCTTATGATGATGATTAAAAAAATACAGAGTTGTAAACAAGATAAAAATTATCTTAAGACAATAGTTCACGCTAAAACTACTTAAGGGATTTTTATACTCGTTTCTAGTTTAACTTAGACAGATTCATGTTGTTACATCCAAGGCAACAGTCCAAGCTGAGATTCGATATCCTTCAGCCTGTCGCCAAGCGCTTGCTTTATTATTCCGGGGAAGCTGTGAAATCCAGTCAATAGCGTTAGTCAAAAACAAACGAGTATTATTATTTATTTTTAAAATATACATTAACGCATGTGAAACTGCGAGCAAAAGCTAGTGTACTATAATTTCATATAGTTATTATAGACCAGGTGGCAACCCTGTTAACCACAGACAAGATATTTTGTTATTTCAGTGTCTATATTTGGTCTGTGTTGTTAGTTTGTGTACTCGTCTTTATACTTTGTTAATTTTTCATTCGTTACTCGTGATTTTTGTTTCATAGCGATGAGATACTTTATGCAAATATTTTGAAAACGAAGCAATAATAATATTGTGTTGTTTTATTTCTATGAGCTTGGAGATGTATCTATTTCCCCAATGGACTAATAGATGGCGGTAATAACCTAAGCGAAATAATCGACGTGCCAGTTGAAAAAAAAGAAATACAAAAATGTACACGCAGTGCTTTAAGGTGCGAAAACTTTTACAACGTTTCGTAAATAATTACGTATTCTCGGAATTAGATTATTTAAGAAATGTTGAGTAAACTGAAGCGATTGATTGATGATTGTTTCTGAACTCGATCGAGCTGTGAGAGGTTTTTTTTCCTAATCGTTACATAGAGGTACGCGGGAACGGCGAAACCTAGACGTTCTATTTACCTTGGAGATTATTACTTCAAATAGATTAGTGTGCCGTGACTTCATGACCTAATAATAATCGTTTCACATTGCCCCTTGAATGCTCTTTGAAAACACCCGCCAAAATAACTGATTAAAAAAGATATGCTCGTGTTAAAAACAACGTATAGTCTGGCCGTATCAACCATATAACCAATTAACACTTTGTAGGCACTGAGACTATTTATCCGAGCAGAGCTACGCGTTAGTATAACTTCGACATAGAAGTATCTCTCGGATCTTAATTTTTTTTTCTCAAACTGATTACACTGTTGACCTGGACAGATCTTTACAGCTTCACCTGAACTACCCGGGCGAGCGCTGAAGGCACTTAGCCGATTTTGTTTGGGCGACTATCATAAGGGTACGAGGCACACCTCGGTTTGGGCTGTCGCCTGTTATATGCAAAAATCGCGCCCTATCTGACCTAACCGAAGATAAGCTACCTAGTCATACGTATATGAGTTATTGAAACATATATGTGTACCAAGCATACATACTTATTTAATGGTGGTAGAGCCACGCAGAAACTATTACTGGTTTCAGCATGAGTGGGTTGGCTCGTCCGGGGTAGTACCACCCTCTCATAGAAAACCGACGTGAAGTCAGTGACAGCGCCGGAGGCCCACCTCCCCTCCCCTCTCCTCCTCTCCCTCTCGCTCCCCTAATCCCTTCCACCCAAAGGGTGGCAACGCACTTGCGATTCTTCTGGTGTTGTTAGTGTCCATAGACGGTGGGAATCACTTAACAGCAGGTAACCCACCTGTTCGTTTGCCACTTATAACATAAAAAAAAACCTCAATAAATCCTATATGTATTGTATCGGATAAATCTCAACGATTAACAATATGTTTCCTTTGATAGGCCGAACTCTAAATACTCTAATAGAGTGACGCTAGTGTTAAAGTTTTGGTCGCATCTCCGATGTGTTATAGCAGTACCGGAAGTAGATGATAAATCCGTTTAAATCATTTGAATATTATTGTAGCCACTAAAAATATTACAAAGGTCATATTAAATCATTAAAATTAATTACAAAAATAGAAATCATGACATTCGGCTAACGTGATCAAAAATATTCGCAATTTTCTTTTACATTGCCATCGGCATTTGTAAATATCGTGAGAACATTTCGCAAATATTCTAAATACATAAACACATAAAGACGATAAAATGTATACTAAATCACTACATATTATAAAAAGTTCTCTATCACGTCTGTCTGTTCGCGATAAACTCAAAAACGACTGAACGGATTTTAATGCGGATTTCACCGGTAGATATAGTGATTCACGAGGAAGGATTAGGTATATAATTTGTCAATGTTTATTATTATCAGGACGGGATAACGTCCGCCGGGCCCGGTAGTAAGGAATAAAACAGTCGTGTGATTATGAACTTTTATTATTTACTTTTTGTATATATGTATATTTTAAATAGATTATTTTTATTCCTATAATCCATCTGTCATTAAGTAAGGAAACAAAGTATTTGCCTATTTTATATCTGCTCGACAGTGTCTACTACGGCGCTAATATGTGCGCACGACATGCATATTGCACCTATCAGCCAATGAACTGTAAACTAATGACCGTAAGGAATTGACGCCATCTTTTAAAATAATGTACATCCGACTCAGCATTCGCAATTATTTTTGTCAAATATCATTCAGTTTCGCAAATACTTGTATTACACTTCCATTCTCGAGTCAGTATTTAGCTACTACTTCTGTCACGTGAGTCTTACGATATACGAGTACATGCGCGCCACCCTCAAAAAGAGCATTTATTATTTACTAGCGGTAGCCGTGCCCACTTCGTTGGGCGGTAATAGGCATTATCAAGCTACAACTTTTCCCTAGAACTCAATCATATACATCTCAGAATTAAGGCAGCGTTCGTAAGAAACGTTTTCGTTCGACCATTTTTCTCCGATTCCCCAGATATTACCCGCTACAACCTCACAAACTTTACCTCTTTATAATTTTAGTATAGATTATAGATAATATAATTAGTTAAGCACGCGTGGAGTAGTTATTTTGGGCTAAGACGCAGCGGAAGCTCTCAGAAGGAAAAAATATCCCGTTTTTAAACATTTTTCATTGTTGCACCGCTCCTATTGGTCTTAGCGTGATAATATGTAGCCTATAACCATTCTCGATGAATGAGCTATATAACACTGAAAGAATTATTCAAACCGGACCAGTAGTTCCTGAGATTACCCCTTACAACATCACAACGTCACAAACTTTACCTCTTTATAATATTAGTATAGATTAGGCCCTTCCAGTAGAATGTCATTTTGTTCGTATTATTGCAATAGCGATATGTAATGCGGCCAAAGCTAAGGATAAAAGTTTTCATCACAATGTAATGAACATCCGCTTCGCAGACGAGAGACAAGAGCTGCTTTATGCGTACAAATTGAACACTGGAAGCCCAAAATATCGGGCACTTGTACCAAACCATCCGCGCCCAGCTGTCTGTTCGCTTACGTCATTGCTTATCGCAATCAGCGTATAATTTATACATGTTATGTGTACATACAATATATTTATAAGGATATACATTTTGTATATTTGTTTTATTGGTTCTGGATAACTTCGGATGCATTAAATGTAACAATTAGTATCGAATAGCTACAACTTTAACTTATAAGCTTATAATTATATCTTGGAATGTCATGTAGTGGATTTTATATTTCATTCATAATCTTGTGATATTTGGTTCTGTGTTTTGTAATATATGTTGTTTTACGTAATATAATTTGGTTAATGTGCACAAGTGATGTGGATGGGAAATAATACCACGGAGCACGGATACTGAGATGCCACAAAGATTCCCCGGATAGTTTTAACAAGGCAGCCACCATCTTGTTAAAACATTGAAACTATTACTAGAGACTTGTAACATTATAATCTACTCGACAATGGCAGTAATAATCTGGAAGCTAGGTTGCCAAAAAATACTTATTAAAGTTCTAATAGTTTTTTTTTTATATCATCGGAAGCAAACGAACTGGTAGGTCACTTGATGTTGGGTGATCACCACCGTCCATAGACATCAACAACACCAGAGGAGTTGCGAGTGCGTTGCCAGCCTGTATTGGTAAGGAAGGAGGAATGGAGAGGAAGGCAAGGGAGAGGGGATGTGGTGGGCCTCCGGCGCTCTCACTGACCGAACGAAACGCAACAATGCAAGCACTGTTACTTCACGTCGGTTTTCTGAATTTAAGATAGAATAGAATAATAAGAGTTCAGTATTCGGTCACGTCACACCAAAATCATAAAACTTCTACATGTATAACAGTGTAACAAACTGACTGACAGACATATTAACACACAGCCTAAAGTACTGGGGATAGGGTCGTGAAATTTTATGTAGATGTCTTCCACACTGTAGGTAAGCACTGAAAAAGGGTTCTTGGGAATTCAAGCCTAGAGGTAGTGAAAAAGGGATGAAAATCTGTCATTTTTTATGTTCTTTTTTTTTGATACCATTAGTGTCAAACGAACATGGAGGTCACCTGATGGTGTGTGATTACCGTCACCCATGGACACCTGCGACACAAGGAAATTCACATATGTGTTGTGGGCTCTTGAGAAAGAAGTAGGCTCGTTTCTTCAAAGCTGGTAGATTGTAATGGTCCGAAAACGCCGCCGCTGGGAGTTCATTCTAGAGAACTGACGTAATCGCAAAAATCGAACGTGAGAATCGCACAGTAGACGACTTCCAATCATCGAGATGACACTGATGGAATTTCAGTCCGCGACGGGTTGTTCTGTAACGGAACTCAGCGGCAGGTATCAGTCCGAAGAGCTCTTCAGAGCACTCTCCGTGGTAGATCTTGTAGAGGGGGCAATGCAACGCAACGTCCCTACGAAGCGCCAAAGCGTCGAGGCTTAAGGAAAGCATCTTGTCGCTGATGATTCGAGCCGCTCGACGTTGGATTCGGTCAAGGAGGACATTGCGGTGCTCCGGCCTAGAGTTGAGAACAATATTCCACGTGTGGACGAACTTGCACCTTATAAAGATTTATTAAATTGTTATTTATCAATTCAGTTGGAAAGTAAATAAGGTATGAAAGAGTTATTCAAATTTAATAAATATCTTATATAGTTTTTTATAAAGATGTATGCCTTTACGAAGTCGCAGGTGGCTGCTAGTACAGAATAACACTACGAAAATTGGTTTCAAAGAAAACGAAACGCCTTAGAAAAACACAAATTCAAAAATGTTAAATAATAATTTATTCAATTAATTTTACATAACACTTTGTCTTAATTATAAAATTTTGATTTAAAGTACAATTTTTTTTAATATTACCTATTATATATGTATTTATTTTAAAGTCGTTTCCAGCATAAGCATCCAAGCATCCAAATAGGATCAGTGGTTTTTGAAAAAAACGTGGACACACAAACATACATACGATTCGAATAAAAAAACACCCAAGTTATTGAGAAGGGTCGAAAACAACACTCCGGTTAAGTTTTTTTTTTCTTAAAACAATACACGCATTGTACACATTCATGTATTATTTTTCGGTTAAGATACAGAGAGGGATGTAATTTCTAGACATCACAATAATTCACATAATGGATATGCCCTGTAAAAACTTACTGCTTGGCAAATCGGTAATTTGAGACCCTAATGTAACACGTAACAATAATGTAACGTAACACAATTTTACCTAACTAAAATTATCAGATCAGTACATACTGCCACTATATGTATTGTGATTGTAAGCAAATAGGATATGAATACCCTGGAATGAATTATAATGACCACACAAATATCTACTGCCAACAGGATACAAATTAAGATATATGACTCAGAAGTAAAAGTCCCAGGGTCAAATCCTCAATGATTCACATTCAGGGAACGATTTTAGTCATCGTGTAGGCGATACGTGGATTCAGATCTTGAGATGAGTCGGATGTCCTTAAAATGAATGACTTTTTTAATTAAAGATACAGATCACTTAGAGTAATTATAGGCAAGAGTTTTAGAGCTTATTAATATATACATTTAGGACTGCTGTTTTAAGACCATGATTTTAAAGTTGTTTAAATCTAAAATAATATTATAAATATAAAGAGTATGTTTGCTTGAACGCACTAATCTCAGGAACTACTTACTTGTCCGATATGAAAAACTCTTTCAGTGTTACATAGCTCATTTATCTAAGAAGGCTATAAGCTATATATCATCACGCTGAGACCAATAGGAGCTGAACACCAATGTAAAATGTTTAAAAATCTGGGATGTTTTTCCTTTTGAGAGCTTCCGCTGCGTGTTAGCGGTAGCCGTAAGCAACTATACCATGCGGACAGAGTCGCGGGGAGTAGCTAGTTTTTTCTAATAAAACAGATTTTTTTTAATGCGCCTCATGAGGTCTAGATTCCTCTGTATGGAGCTTAAACCTTTACGGTGTTATTACAAAAAAGTTAAATACGTATTGAACCCTGGCTTTAAAAAGGTCTCATATTAAATGCACCGCGGTCGCTAAATGTTCGCCATCTTGCTCTTTTGTCTCGCTTTGGTTACGTTAGGTTAGACTTGTGAAAAAGGTTAACGCGAACGTGCCTTGGGTGAGCGCGGTGCATTTATTAGGAAACTTTTTTAAACCAAGTATTTAATACGTATTTAACTTTCTTGTACAACACGGTTATGGTTTTGGGCAGTCCAAGGGTTAGAGAGCCTATCCACAAATGTCAGAATAGCAAGACTCAAATATCGTAGTATACTATATCAGGAACATAATTGTGTCATATATGTATTACAGAATCAAATCAGGGCCACAGAGTACATTATATAAATAGAAATATCACTTGATTTTTCAATTCAGCGCCTCTAGCGTTATAAGTCAGAACTAATACCTGCGAGCTATGGACGTATATCTATGTCTGTATGAAGCTGTACTGTGTAGTATACAAGCTTTTAATCGTTTATAATGAAAATATATTCCTGTAGTTCTAAAATTAATTGTGTTTAATCATAGAAATAAATAAACATTTACTTAAAAATAAAGATTAGGTATAAATACATTGTAAATAAACTATTTAACCTTTAGAGCGTAGTATATATTTATTTGAATGAAATAATACTAGAGTAAACTTATCACATCTAGTCGCCAAAATGTTGTTATTTAAATAAATAACTAAAGATTCAAGATGATATAACAACGCCATCTAGTGCCATTACAAATAATTCATAATAAATTATTTCGAAATATATATCAAAGAAGTTGGGCCCTTATACCGCATAAAACAAACCGAACGTTACATAGTTTGTTCATAAAGTAACATGATTTACAGATGAGTAAACGTTACTGTTACAGTAAACTAGAATAGACCGTACGGCCTTTCTAACATGTTAGCCGTCCTTAACCTACACGTCCCGTACTTCCAATACTAACAGATATTTTAGGAACTGTTAAGTAAACAATGGTGTGTAAATGACACGCTATGTAAAAATGATACCATTCAAGATTATTGTCAAATTAATAAAATTGTTTATAAATTTCCCTAAGAGATGGTAAATTTATAGACCTTGCCAAAGGTTTTGACCGCTCTAACAGTTACAAAGAATAATAGTACAAATTTTGTTATATGCATAACATTGAGGCAACTTAAAGATATGTAAATGTTAATTTTAGATTCGCATAATAATATTTTAAATTTGTTTTGCATTAAACTCTTCAGTTTTTTGACAAGCATACTTTTAGTTTATTACTGCCATTGGTGAGTAGGTAATAATATTACAAGCGTGTTGTGATAATTTCAATGTTCTAACAAGATGGTGGACCCTTGTTAGAACTTTCCAGCAGTTTTTTTGTGATATCTCAGTATTAATGCTCCGTGGTATTATTTTCCATGTTCACTTGTGCACAATATCTGAACTATATTACTTAAAACACCAGCAATATGACAAATATAGAGTCAAATAAAAAAAAATTACTTGACAGTTGTAAAAAGCCGCCAAAAATTCGCTGTCAATTTTAACATTACGATTTGTTAAGGTGCCGGTTCTACCCTATTATTTATTTGCAAAATTTATGTCGTGTTATAAATAAACAGTTAAAATTTATCAAACGACGACGTCACTCGGGGTAATTTGACGGGCACTTAGTGCCGCCCGTTATCGACACATACGACCTAAGTGTATTAGTGATGTGCGCAAATATCGTCCACTCGATGAAATTGGATTGACATCTGTCATTAGCATGCTCTCTACTTGTTTTATGGCCGTTAGTTCATTAATATATCTTTTTTATTATATTCATGTTATTAATTCCTATATGTTTTTAATTCGTTATTTTTGAAAATTTTCGAATTTCGAACAATAATTTTTGATTTAAAAAAACGTTGGATTATAAGTATCAAGATGGTGTCGTATTTTACCCATAATATTTTTTTAACAACAGTTTTTGTTTTTATAGTCCAGTAAAGAATCAATTTATAATGACACAAATTAGTACTTATATTTCACGTTTTTAAAAGATTTGAAAACACACGTATCTGAAAGAGTATAATATAGTACTGGATCCATAGCCACAATTGCTAGGCGAGTAATTGTTGTTGGCACAATGCTACTCTGAGAGCCTCTAGGCATCACATATACTTTTTACACACAAAACACAGTTCGCAAAAGCTAGTTAATTTATTACAAACATATTCTTCGCCATTCAGACATGAGTCATTTTGTCGGGTGACAGGAAAACTCATTGAGTACAATTCCGGGACAATATTATTTTAATGAACCGAATCATAATATAATTATTATCACTTAACCAATTACAGAAAATATTCTCTCAGTCTATAAATATTTTAACAAAACAAAGAAACAACAAAACGAATGTCGTCCGCCCAAAAAAAATGTATTTTCCTGTAACTAAACGATTTGGTGGTCGCGAACCTGCCGAATTACGATCACTAAAAGTTATACACTAAAGTTATAAATCATAATAATGTTATAACGGAATCTAAGCAAAAACAACAACTCTGATAACAAAATAATCAGATTAATAAACAATAACAGAATATAGCTGATTTACAATGCAACAACTCGGCCGGTATTATGACAGACGTGAATATGCCTCGTAAAATTGTTGGTTTATACCGCGCGCGTGTATATATGGGGGGTTATTATGTGTTCATTTCATAGCTTACGTCTATTCTTAGTGTATGGCTTGAGTGATAGCGGTTTGTGTCGAACGTTTAAGAGAATTTGCGGGCGACGCGGCGTATCCTCTTTTTTCTCCCTGCATAATGAAACTAGAGCAAATATTTTTATACCTTATAATCTATATCTACCACAACCATGTCTCTATGTTTTGATTTTATCCATATATCGATTATCACAAGAAATAGAAGCTTTTAAAAATCACAAAATCACCCGATTTTACCGATATTTCAATATTATCAATATTTTTAGACGTCCGGCAAACAAAAATGACGAATTTGATCAAACACATGGGCAAACTTCACGAAACCACCTGGAAGATTTTCAATTTTTCAAATTTGTTTCGGACGCTTTTCCGCTCGTTTAATGTCTTTCATAACTTTTTCTATAGAGGTGGACAAAATAATTTAAAAGATTGCCAATCAATGGGCATACTCTCTACAAATTTTCAAATTCTTATTCATTCTCATTCGAAAAATGTGGGGTTTACAGGAGCTAGTTCGCACGGTGATAACGCTTGTAGCCTCCCTCTAAAAGAACATGTTTCAATACGTTACAGCTTTAATTGAATCTGTAAAAATAAACCATTCAAATCGGATGCAATGTTTCGACATCTATGCATCAATTAGCAGCGCCCCTAGCGGAAACTCGGAGGAACTGACACTGACGTGACGTTTGTTTTGACAAGTCTCAAAATCCGGGATCCCTTGTATATATTTACTAGTCTTACCCGCTGTTCCAGTATCGTGAAGCACATATGTAATTATTGTGAAGTATTTTTCTATATAACTTTTTGTACATAATAATTATGGCAACGAATTGGATGCTGTTAAATGAATTATTGCAATTATTATACTATTTACTTATTATACTCATACAGAACAGATATTAAAACCTAATCAAAGAATAACTACACGTAATATAAAAAAAAAAAGTTTATTTAATGATTTTCGAATTACAAGCACATTAAAGGAAATACATAGGTGCAGACACAGAGACGTGGCCTTTGATAATACGTAAGGACACGGATTTTTACGAATCCTGAATACGTAACAATACAAACACAATAGTGAATTGTTCGAACTGAGAATAAATAATAAAAAAGTACAAATTCGTTTCATACAGTGACCTCACGATAATTATTCTGAGCACATTCGACATCCTCATTAAAGTCGAACGAGCGCTGACCCGTGCACCGGGTGTTTCCGACTAAATACCATTAATAAGGATGCGACAATATCGGTGTGCAATTAAGCGGCTACAGCAAGTTATCGCTGTCGTTAACGGTAATATGTATGCAGCGCATTAGCAGTATATTAACACGGGGGAGGGCCGAGGCGGGGGACTATTGTATTTGCATCGTAAACGATTGTTTTCCGGTGATGTTTTAGTTAAGAATTTTATTTTTATGGATAAAAAGCCATACATGTTTTGTCGAAAGTTTGTAGTAAACTGAATTAAGCAAAGTAAAGTTATTTTATTTTTATATTAGATATTTATGCCCGCGATTCCATCTGCATGGAAGCTAATGTAAAAAAAAAGGTGACTAATAAAATCATCTTATTAAGTACAGTTATTTACTTATTTACTTTTCAATCGTACTTAAATCGCGTCGTCATAAAAATTACAATAACTATTGATAGAGTGAACGGATTTTAATAAATGTTACTCGACGATATGCTTTATGATTTACTATATTGATATATGATATTGATTTATAGTACTTTAGCAGTGACGCGTATTCATACAGACAGATAGATAGAATGATTGAAATGTATTTTATTACCTATTTCAAGATACCTGTAATTTTTTTTCCACAAAAATCTAACATTCTCTAACAGGTTAGATTCACATTCTTATTATACGTATAGATTTGTGTCCATACTAGAAGCGAAGGCATACCTATCTGTTTGAAAACTTGAAGAAAGCTTTTTGAATGTTTAAATTTAAATTATTTTTAGTTTGTATGAATCTTTGCTTTTAGGACATTGCAAATTGGATTTCATGAAACGAAAGTGTGCAACGATAAAGAGATATGTATACATAGGTTCTAGGCTGTGAGAGAATGAGACAATATGTACTCGAAATATATAGAAAGAGAGGGAGCAACTTTGAAATCTATTGCACATAATATTCTGTTGAATCCTAGTGACTGTCGCGCACTTCAAAAATTATTCTGTTATTATGTATTATTGACATTGTTAATACATATCATAATACTATAAAATAACGCAGAAAACTATAGTTTACCACCTCCATACCTTATTCATCTCATTCTCTTAAAAATCAACCGTAAGTTTAACCTAAGTTTCACTTATACCGCGTGTCACTTACACTACACACAACTTTTATGTTTTTTATTACTCTTGTATTTAACGAAGAGCGTTACCTGGCAATACTAGATTATTACGTCATATATACACCAGTACATATTTAAGAATTTTCCGCTATTTACTTACCCATTAACGACTAAAGAAATTTGTCAAATACATCACTTTAGCAAATAATCGAAGTTGTAACTGTTTTTTTTATCTTTAATCCAAGTTTTTCTTTCGTTTGACAAATGACGCGAAGTACAATGACAAATACAAGACAAATGACGCGTGTATTGGAAATTACAACTACTGGAATCCAATTTTTGGATTCGGGTTGTATTTACATATGGAGTCATTGATAACGTTTCACAAGTATTTGTTATAATATTTTTAAGCAAATAACCGTACATTTATCAGTCTTTTGCAAAGTATTTGTTTAAGATAATAAAACAAACAATAGACACGTTATTTGGCTCTATATTTTGTAATATGTAATATTGGTGGTGTTTTACGTAATATAGTTCGGTTATTATGCATAAGTGAAGTGGATGGGAAATAATACCACGGAGCATGGTTTCTGACTTGCCACAAGAAACTCCCTGGGAAGTTCTAACAAGACGGCCACCATCTTATTAGTTATTTGAAATGATCGCAAAACCCTTCTAATATTATTACCTACTCAACAATGGCAGTAATAATCTAGAAGACTGTCTGTCAAAAATGTTTAAAAATGTTCAGTTGTTTAATTGTCATTCTATTTAATAACATGATCTTACTGAAGATTCGGTTTTATGTTCTTGGTTAAAACACATGTACTAAGCCGGGGCGGGGTAGTTAGTATATAGTTTTTTTTTATATCATAGGAGGCAAACGAAGAGATGGGTCACATGACGTTAAGTGATCACCACCGTCCGTAGACACTTGCAACACCAGGGGAGTCGCAAGCGCGTTGCCAGCCTGCGTTACGTGGCTGGGAGGGGAGATGGAGAGGATGTGGGCCTCCGACGCTCTCTCTGACCGAACGAAACGCACCAATGCAAGCTCTGTTACTTCACGCCGGTGTTTCTGTGTGTCGGGTGTTACTACCCCGGGCGAGTCAACCCATTCATGCTGAAACCAGTAATACCTTCAGCGTGGCCCTACCACCTACAAAAGTATTAATAGTAAATATCAACACCAATTACAAATCGCAGATTCTCTGGCGATGTATTGAGGTCCTTGATTAGTGTTTTATCTTTGGATCGGCAAAACCTCCCAAATAAATGAGTTATAAAACGCCTCGTCTCACAGGAATTGCGATGTACAGATAATTTGAGCACACCAAGCTTTAGAACAATCACACAGTTTTTTTAAATCTGCCTGTCTTCTATTTGCCTTGCGAGCAGTTACAGTTTCACCGGACTACCATGCACATTAGATTTTGAAATGAAAACTTCCGATTCAATATTTCAAAAAGAACACAGTTATTTCATTGTTTTGAGTTTTCACTCCTGTTGGTAGTCCTTATGACTGCAACGCCTTTTATTTTTATTTATGAATATCAAACAGTAATTTATGTGTCATGTTTTACACGATTACCACTTACTCGTAAATCGGTGTAAACAGATAGCAAACGTCGAAGTCAGGTGTAAATTGTTCCGTTCGGCAGTGACGTGTGTTGAGCGAGGTATGAAGGGGGTTGGTTGGCTGAAATAAGGCCGACGTCTCGTAACTCATGCGTCAAATATGAATCACATAGTAGACGCATCCGTTTCTACTGTAAATGTGTTAGTAGATTACGCGTAAATTATATGTGAAGTTTAACTATACTTTTATATGTTTTAGTTATCTTGTTCTATATCTAAATATATACAGATTCTGTAAGTCATGATCTTAGTCCACAATGAACTCCGAGACTACTCAACCGATCTTCATGAAAAGTTAACCGATAGGATAATTTATATTTCAATTAATGGCCTTGATATTTATTAATTACAAATTTAATTAATGTTAATGTCGGGTACCGAGAAGACGGTGATCCACCTTCTCCTTCACTGTACTCGTTTTGACTCTTCCAAGTGTGACCTCCAATCCCAGATAGGCATCGACCTCACGGAAGGGGTATTACGTAAAATAGTGGCGGATGAAGATACTAGACAGCCGTCGCCGATGTTCATGACATACGTGGCAGAAATAGCAAAAAAAAAGAAATAAATAGAAAAGGAAAACGGAAGTTGCGAAAAAAAATGTTTTGAAAGAAATAGCCATAAATAAAAAATAAACATGGCCTCGGACAATGTCCGGGGGAACCGGGGACTTAAAAAAATGTCAATGTCGATTATTATTATTAATTGTAAGTTTCATCAATCTCGTATAAATCGAGCTATAAATTAATTTATTGACACAAAACCGTAAGATCGGTTGTTGAGTTTTTGGCGGGATCTTAGTCTGTCATGTAGTGGATTTTATTTTTTATTCATAATCTTGTGTTACTTGACTCTATATTGTGTAAAATTAGTGGTGTTTTATGTAATATAGTTTGTTTATTGTGCATAAGTGAAGTGAATAGAAAATAATACCACGGACCATGAATTCTGAGATGCCACAAAAACTCCATGGAAAGTTCTAACAAGGGAGCCACTATCTTGTTAGAATATTGAATTACTCGACAATGGAAATTAACAAACTCTCTGGAACATAAAACAAAACATTGACACTGGCAAATGCTTCTGCGGAGCCAAAACAAGAAGAAGAAGAAGATCGGTTGTTATACATATCTAATAGATGGCGCCACGTTTTAATTTTGAATTTCTTTTTCA
This sequence comes from Antheraea pernyi, assembly GCA_015888305.1. Taxonomy (NCBI): domain Eukaryota; kingdom Metazoa; phylum Arthropoda; class Insecta; order Lepidoptera; family Saturniidae; genus Antheraea; species Antheraea pernyi. Next base: position 16,764 of record MNPI01027602.1, read on the forward strand.
ACTCCAGTTTATTTTACGGTGCACGTGTTCTGGTAATGTATTTATTACGTATGTACGTCACCTGGCTTTTTCGGTATTAAGTTTTTAGGCAGTCTTATTACCCTATAATACCAAATACTTCATCATCATTTTTAATTCAAAATGTAATACCTGAGCGACAGCTACGCGTGGCCCCGTCAGCTAGTGTATATAATAAAAATACAATTGGTTTGTAGCTCAATTAAGTACAAAACTACTGAATGTATCGGCATAGCCCTATGACAATTACTCGAGCATTTTCACTTTTCCAATATGTTTCAAGTGAATTAAAATTGTTTTATCACTCACGTCGTGATGGTCTAGTGTTTTGACTAGTGGAATATTATTTCGATATCCACAGGTTCGAATTCCGACATGTTCCAACGAATATTTCGGAATCCGCGTACATTTACCAATTAAAATTGGTGACACTATCGGTTGACGGTGATGGAAAACATCGTGAGAAAACCTGAACCTGAGAATTGTTCTTGTAGTACTACTGTATGTGGGAAAATATATAACTATGTATTTCTCAGAATTTGAAATCGTTAATACGGCATGGGCTGGCGCAGCATTACCCATACCTTCCTTCGGGAAGAGGGCTATGGCCCTGCAGTGGATCTCTTACAGGCTGATGATGATGCGGCTAACTCGGACGTAGTATGCGATGAACCTCTTCCACGATCACCATTAATTCTTCATTGTCAACTAGGATCGCTGGCTGTACACAGAGTTTGCTCCGTAGGTTACAATTTTTAGAACGAAAACATTAGAACCATTTGGTAGTATGACCGAACGAGGGCTCATGATAATCTGTTTACATCGCGCGGTGTAAACAATATTTAAGATATCTTAAAATATTTCTAGTTTAATATTAGCTAGTATGTTGTTAGTTTTAATAATAAATAGACAAGCCAATTTCGGTTTTATTCGTTTTCTTTTAAATTGGAATATGAAGACAATGATTCTTAATACATTAATTATATTCGACTCTCATACGTTATTAGACCAATTATTTCTTATCAATAGTGCCTCAGGCCATATCGACCGCGACGCGCTGTCGCTCGCATAATGGAATTTTGATTCATTGTATTCAATATAGATAAATATGTCAAACGTGCACTTAGTCCGCGCAAATATACATTTATCAACATCGTTCGATTTATGTTTACGACGTTCGGACCATAAAACGTTAACACAATTTGCTTTCTAATATTAATCTCACGTCTATAAAAGTAAGACGGGGTAGTGGAAGGGTTGAAACCACAGATCGCAGAATGTCTAGACGTGGATATCGAGAATTTAACAATTATCGCGCTGGTTTCGCAAAACCTTTTTTATATGTTATAGGCGTTAGCGTTTGACCACAATCGCATCTGACGATAAATGACGATGTTTTTTTTATGTCACGAGGAGGCAAACGAACAGGTGGGTCGCCTGATGTTAAGTGATCACCACCGCCCATAGCCACTAACAACACCAGGGGAGTCGCAAGTGCATTGCCAGGCCTGTGTATGCCGGAGGAGTAGGGGAAGGGAAAGGGGGAAAGAAGGTTGGCCTCCGGTGCTCTCACTGACCGAACGAAACGCAACAATACAAGCACTGTTACTTCACGTCGGTGTTCTGTGAGAGGGTGGTACTACCCCGCATGAGCCGACCCATTCATGCTGAAACTAGTAATAGCTACAGCGTGGCTCTACCACCTTCAAACACCTGTGCTCCAAGATGATAAATACACTAAACTTATAGGGGACTAGCTCTCATGTGAGTCTGCCGGAACAGACCAAAGCACTTGCTTTCAACGTGTGAGTGGTAGCTAACCAGGCGGATCTAGAAAAAAACCTTACCACCGTACTACTGTATTGATATAACTTTACTGTATTGTAGCTTATACATAAGAATATTACACATGTTCGAATTTTTCTTCGACGTAGCCCTGAATAGGTTCTAAATATATGGAAAAGAATCATGCCAAATAGCATTTTTTTTTATTGTAGCACGGCAAAATGACTGCACTGTGCCTGATGGTAAGCACAGTACAATCCAAAAACAATGGCGACCACCGAGTGACACAGTATCCATCGCCGGTCGCCGCTGTCATGCCGACCTGCGAAAGGCTGGATATGCACAGGCTGATCCCGAAACGCGACCCGCAGAAGCGAATCACTATGACGGGCTTTTTCGCCATATAGATGGTGGTTGCGACCCAGTCGGGCTGTAAAACCCTACCACCCTGCTTTCGCCATCGCATCGTCCGTTATTCAGCAGAGTGCACCACGTGCAGGTGAGGTTGGCTTGGATGTCTCAAGTCTTCGATGTTATTCGACACCCCTTACACCTCAAAAGCAGTAAAGCAAAAGCTTAGCAGTTCTTAATTTTAAAATTAACCCTTGACCCATGACAGCCAAACTTTGGGATGGGATAGAAATTACGGCGCCATCTATGAGATATCTATTCGGTTCTACAATTCTCTGTTAACAAACTAATTAAAAGCGCCGTCTGTTGGAGACTTATAGGTATAACTTAAAATTAATAACAATAATCAATATTGACAATAATTTAATTTGTCATTAAAAGCCATCGAAATATAAATTATACTATCCCTCAAGTTGGACCAAACTATACATAAATGCCAACGTTTCATGGTAGGTGGTAGAGCCACGCTGAAGCTATTATTGGATTCAGCATGAATGGGCCGGCTCGCACAGGGTACTACCATCCGACCCATACAACACCGACGTGAAGTAACAGTGCTTGCATCGTTCCGTTTCGTTCGGTCAGTGAGAACGCCGGAGGCCCACCTCCCTTCCCCTACCACTCCCCCTACGCAGGCTGGCAACGCAATTTCGACTCCCCTGGTGTTGCTAGTATCTATGGACGGTGGTGATCACTTAACATCAGGCGACGCACCTGTTCGTTTGCCTCGTTTGAAAAAAAAAGAAGGTTGGTTGAGTAGTTTCGGAGTAAATCGGGGACCAACATCATGACAGTGAACCTTTCTATACTATTTATAGATAAATATTACGAAACCCCGTTTGGGTTTTAACACTATTCGTCACAATCTGACACACACTTTAGCAGTAATTATCATACTCTTTATCAGATATATACAAAACCGTTACCGAAATTTTATCCAAACCAGACCAAATAACGTCTAAACAGTGTATCCATAACTTAGTCACGCGACTACCTCACCACGGAAACGATACAGATAATATACACACCTCGTAATCAAATAGAAATGACACAGTTTTTATAAACGACTAGCAAAGCAAATATACAATTAGTCTTATGGAACAGACTGTCCTTTCTATGTGCTCGGACTTTGTTACACAAAGTCATCCTTAAGGTTTATGACCTTATAGTAAAGTTAATTTATGTATTCGTGACTTATAATATTCAAGAATTTAATTATAAGACGTTAATTCAAGATCAAAGTTAGTTTGTTTTATGGTCAAATATTGTATATAGTTGTTATCATGGAAAGATTAATTCATTTCTATAATTTTTTTTAGAACAATATGTGCCTACATAAAAATCGGCAAAAATTTGAGAACCCAGTTATGTGTGTAATGTGTTAATAAAATTGAACAGAGAAAGATATATAGTAACCTTGCGTTCACTGGAAAGAAAGCGAATAAACTATGTCTCACAATGATACATAGGGTGTGTTTTAATAATGTGTTTTAGTCACAAATGACTATGTTTCAAAATGTTTATCTAAAAATTCAAAATTCTGGTATATTAGATGTTTGTTATGAATAACACTGATTTACATAAATTTTATATTGAGACTACCTAACCCGTGCCCACTTCGTTGGGCGGTAATAGGCATTATCAAGCGAAAGCGAATAAACTACATATATGTCTCGCAACAACACATAGGGTGTGTTTTAATAATGTGTTTTTAGTCATTATCGCTTTGTTTCAAAATGTTTATCTAAAAATTAAAAATTCTAGTATATTAGTTGTTTGTTATGAATAACACTGATTTACATAAATTTTATATTGAGACTACCTAACCCGTGTCCACTTCGTTGGGCGGTAATAGGCATTATCAAGCAACAACTTTTTTCTAGAACTCAATCATATATCTCTCATCGTTAAGGCAGCGTTCGTAAGAAACGTTTTCGTGATGATATATAGCCTATGACATTCACAAATAACGTGGCTTTCTATTGGTAACATAAATCGGTTTAGTACTTCCTGAGATTACCTCCTACAACAACTCATAAACTTTACCTCTTTATAATATTAGTATAGATTAGAGGATTCCTTATACTTGCGAAATAACGAAACAGTTGACATTTTGTACAAAAATTTGTACTGTCTATCGAGTATAGCTGATGAAAATTTATGTTTGAAGACAGATTTTCAATTTAAGGGTTCTTTCTACAAACTTATGGTATAATCATCGTTTCCCTCCATCGAAAACCCAGGTTCATTGCAGGCTATGAGAAACTTCTTCAAACTGCGATACCTAACAATTAACATCACTACAATGCCATAACAACCAAGTGATTTGCTGGTCAAACGCTAAGCTAAATGAAATCATAAAATGGCTAGATATAAATACGATATATTTGATATTTCCTTGGAGTCCTTGCCTTTACCATATAAGAACTAACTAGTTTGGTATTTACACTATGACGAAATATAATAGCAGACATTATTTTTGTAATATGACTAAGAACACGTGCTCGCTACAAAAAGTAACGTAACTAAAATTGTCTTCTTTGTTTCAGATATCGCGTCACGTTGCAGTCTGTATAATCGCGGCCGGCATTCCACATGGATCTTTGTCAAAACCTGAAAAAAGTTCCTAACTATAATAAAAAGTTTATCATTAAAAAAAGAATACAATAATGTCATACGAAGTGTTCGAAATTCGAATCCAGTGTTGAGTGCCGCTAGTGAAGTGATTGAGTGAGTCGTTAAAATGGAGGCTAATTATTCGGCAATCGATTTGAACAATTCAACGTTTTATCCCACTGAAGCGACGATATTGGCCGCCGTGTGCGCTTGTGTGTTTAGCGTTGTCGGAGTTGTAGGTGAGTGTACATCTATCTATACTTCTATACTAATATTATAAAGCTGAAGAGTTTGTTTACTTGAACGCGCTAATCTCAGGAACTACTGGTCCGATTTGAAAAATTATTTCTGTGTTAGATAACTCATTAATCGAGGACGGGTATAGGCTATATATCAGGCTAATTTCAATAGGAACGGAGAACCAACGAAGAATGTTTCAAAATCGCGGTAACGTACATATTGTTTAAAAATATTTTCACCCTCTATGTAAACGAAGTCGCGAGTTGAAGTTAGCGTTAGCCCTAAGTAATTATTCCACGCGGATGAAGTCGCGGGCAGAAGCTATTCCTTTATAGTTTATTGCGTAGCACGTTTATGAATTTTGTATAGTGTTTACAGTATCGATGTGAGAACGTTGATCGACTAACGGTATGCCACTCATTTCATATTCAAGGAAAGAAAGCGTCGAGGAACTATTTGTTTACATATGCGTTCCTGTTTTACAAACAAATTGTGATATCTAATAAACATAGTTTACAAGGAATTACATTCCATTTCGATTTCGTCACATTAAAGAATAACTTCAAGTAATATTTCACCTGTATATACTCGCAATAACGTACAACATCTCATTTTTATGGTCTTAAGTACACTGGCCCGAGATGAAATTATTACATAAATAACCATTACACAATTTCAGTTTATTTAATCAGCTACATGATGGTTAAACACACAGATCAGCGCATTAGGCGAGATCCAATCCAGATCGATTCATTTAAAAAAATAAATTGTTTCAAAACTTATTATAAAGAAATAGCGAAGCCGAGACGTAGTTCTCGATATAAAATGTATTAAACGCGAATGAAATATACATTTCAATATAAAGTCTTGTATCAACGATTGATAACGGGTGAATATGTTAAATTTCTAAGAGACGAGTGCTATTTATTCACAAATGTGGATAAAGCAACAGTCAACAGCCCGATGAATAATATAATAACAATAAAAAAAGGAGTAATAAAGATTTTTATTTTTCGGACTGACTACGCTATTGTCCTACTAATCTCTTAACAGCTTCACCGGACTACTAACAGTAAACTAAACTGAAAACCTACAACGCTTTATAACATCGATACAACTTACACTATTAATAATAATATGAAAAATTAAAATTATATAACAGTAAATGGTGAACATTAAACAAAAAAAAATTCCTGTAAATTCGCTTTACGGTCGATAATTTTATGTGATAACGACTCGGACGTATCGGCCGTCCGATCGCGCCTCTCTCTCGCTTGTTCCGCGCGACTTTTTTTTCGGACTGACTACGCTATCGTCCTACTAAGCTCTTAACAGCTTCAACGGACTACTAACAGTAAACTAGACTGAAAACCTACAACGCTTTATAACATCGATACAACTTACACTATTAATACTAACAAGAAAAATTAAAATTATATGACAGTAAATGGCGAGACACATTAAACAACAAAAAAAATTGGTTGCCTGTAAATTCGGTTTACGGTCGATAATTTTACGTGATAACGACTCGGACGTATCGGCCGATGGAGTGGAAGAGAGTTAGATGCGTTACAAGCCTAACGCTTAGGCCGATCGCGCCTCTCTCTCGCTTGTTCCGCGCTCTCGCTTGCATCGAGCGCTCAGGTGAACGTGACCATGAGTCATGCGCGTGCAGTGCGTACACCCGGGGTTCATCCATTTATAAGACGTTATTACGTCAAAAATAGAATAAAGAGAAAATGAATTCATTTATAAAATCTGAAATTAACGTATGGAAAAGAAAACAAGAT
>MU162684.1:7420-17588 GCA_015888305.1 Antheraea pernyi
GGAAAGAGATAGACTGTTTGTAAACAAACATGTCATAACTTGTCTATACTTGATAAATAGTTTCACTTGTACGGGCTATTCAGTTACAAAGTCCCAATTATAGAGGTAAACATCGATTTTTTTTTTAAAACAAGTCTCGATTTCATAGTTTTGTAAATGACTAGTAACAGGTATTTCAGTGCAAAAGTGTCAGCACGTCATTATAAAATTTACTTCCACATGGTTACTAGTCATTTACAAAACTATGAAATCGAGACTTGTTTTAAAAAAAAAATCGATGTTTACCTCTATAATTGGGACTTTGTAACTGAATAGCCCGTACAAGTGAAACTATTTATCAAGTATAGACAAGTTATGACATGTTTGTTTACAGTCTATCTCTTTCCGTCCGTCTATAAATAAAACAACTCATAGTTGTCTGCCTATTTGGGAAACTTGATAAATGAAAAGCCTCTATAAGTGATTCCTTCAGATTTCACTGTATAAAAAAAAAATATTTGATTAATTTTAACTGTTAACTATAAAATTTGTGACAGTATGTTTTCACGGTGATAAAAAAGACATTTCGGTGAATTTTAAGTGTCTTTGCTTAATTAGTCCACTATTTTAGGAACTCTCTTGTAAAGTTTCAAGTTTCTCGATCTGCAATTTTAATCTAGGCTTTGCGTGTTAGGTGGTAGGGTTTTACAGCCTGACTGGGTCGCAACCACCATGTATATGGCGAAAAAGCCCGTCATAGTGATTCGCTTCCGCGGGTCTGGCAGCGGCGACCGGCGATGGATAGTGTGTCACTCGGTGGTCGCCGTTGTTTTTGGACTGTACTGTGCTTACCATCAGGCAAAGTGCAGTCACTTTGCCGTGCTACAATAAAAAAAAACCTGAAGATATATAATATGTAAACATGTTTTCAGCGTGCAAATGCAGACCAGTTTACAGGAGTGGGTATAAAGGTGTCTTTCACGGGAGGTGAGGGGGACATGCGAGAAATGAACCAACTATCCGGAGGGCAGAAGTCGCTGGTGGCGCTCGCACTCATCTTCGCCATACAGAAGTGCGATCCGGCACCGTTTTATCTCTTCGACGAAATCGATCAGGTCGGTTCCAAATTTAGTTTTGTATTTGTATGTAACATTTATATGTATACTAGCGGGCCCGGCAGACGTCCCGCCCTGATTATAAAAATATCCGGGACAATTTATATACCAAAACGTTCCTCGTGAATTACTTTATCCACTGGTGAAAACCGCACAAAGATCCGTTCAGTTACTGGCATTTCTGAGTTATTTAATAGTGTCCATGTATTATGTAGTTATTTGTGAGCTATTCACAATGGTACACGTATTATTGATTTTTCGTGAGTTGTTCAACATGGTCCATGTATTATTAGTTATTTGTGAGTTATTCAAACGGTCCATGTATTATTGTTTATTCGTGAGTTATTCAAAACGATCCATGTATGTTTATTCGTGCACAGGCACTGGACGCCCAGCACCGCAAGGCGATCGCGAACATGATCCACGAACTGTCGACGTCCGCTCAGTTCATAACGACGACGTTCCGCCCGGAGCTGCTCGAGCACGCGCACAAGTTCTACGGCGTCAAGTTCCGGAACAAGGTGTCGCACGTCGAGTGCGTCTCGCAGGACGAGGCCCGAGACTTCGTCGAGGACAGCGCTACGCACGCATAGACTGACAGACATACACACACGTAAATATCTCTTATTATAACACACGACTCGTTACGTTTCAATAAACTGACACACACGTATGACACACATAAACCTCTAACCGCTCCTTTTGAAGTAAGACTTCGTTACGCACGCTCGACTCGGGGAGTAAACTCTGGCGAACGCGTGACGATAATGTTACGAAAACGTGTGATCGGGCGATGCGAACGGAAGTTGAGAAGATATAACGTTAGTCAGGATAGAAACGGAGAGAGTTACGTTTCGTATTATCAATGAAAAAATATTTGTAGAAAATATTTTATTGTATATACATATATAGACATATACTTATATATACATACATATGGATGGAGCTAAAGATGATTTACTTCAGTCGTGTTGTCTAAAAGTACACTCGTTTTTTTTATAATATTCTTTATATTTCAAAATAAGCTAAATCCAATTTTAGCCGTTAAAAAATATATAAATATCTAACTTCTGCCCGCGACTTCGTCTCCGTGGACAAAATTACTTTGAGCTAACGCTAACGTTAACTTGAGACTTCGTCCACGGCGAAGGTGAAAATATTTTTGATGATACATACATTAGCCACGATTTTGTAACATTTTTCATTGGTACTCTGCTCCTATTCGTCTTAGCGTGAATATATATAACAATGAAAGAATTTTTCAAATCAGGCCAATAGTTCCTGAGATTAGCGCTATCAAGCAAACAAACTCTTCAGCTTTATAACATTTGTATAGATATATGTATATGAAATATGTAGATCATAGAAAAAAAAACAAAACAACTAAAAACGGCAAATATCATATCCATGTATAAAAACTGGAAATTAAAAATAAAATAATATGAATTATTAAAATTGGATTTAACTCATTTTTAAATATTATGACGTCACCATACAATTTGTCAAACACGGACTGTATGTTTGTATGGATATTAACCCTTAAATGCATAGTGTCTAGTGTCTCAATAATTAAACAGTGTTTCGTAGAATACCATTGTGACGATTAATCAAAGGCATCGTACCTGCGAAAATGAAACACTGTCTTTGATATGTAAACAAAGTATTAACGCATTCCGTGGCAAACCATTTTTGCTTGAAATGTCCTTCAGGCCATTTAGTATCTTGACAAAAGACAGGTGTATTATTATACAATATTACGTTATATCGTACATAACATGGCATGGGTAATTCTTTCGTTTTCATTAGTTATCAAATACTGTACCACCGGTGGTACACGTGACATGGAATGTATTAACCAAAGTAAAAAGTCAACTTTTGGGTGTATAGTTAGCTTGAGGCATTCAAACAAAAAAAAATATAGATCTAGAAAACTTTAATTTTTTTTTAATGTCATAGGTGGTAAAGGAACAGGTGGGTCACCTGATGTTAAGTGATCACCACCGTCCATGGACACTAACAACACCAGAGGAGTTGCTAGTGCGTTGCCACCCTTTGGGGGAAAGGATTAAGGGAGGGAGAGGGAAAAGAACGAGGAGAGTGGAGGGGAGGTGGGCTTCCAGCGCTCTCACTGACCGAACGAAACGCAACAATGTAAAATCCCTGGTACGGCTGCCAATCGTTTACACACATAACACTTAATGTTTATTATACGGTGTAAGAAGCGGAAAGTAGTTCCTTATTACACTTACACTAAACGCGGTTTAAACACATGGTATATAGCATGGTATATGGCAAGCGGGGCGTGTATTTTGATAGAGTATCGCGAAAAGTGCACTTCATTACACAGTATAAAACAAAGTCCCCCACCGCGTCTGTCTGTCTGTCTGTTCGCGATATACTCAAAAACTATTGAACGGATTTTCAAGCGATTTTCACCAGTGGATAAAGTGATTTGGTACGTTTTGGTATGTAATTTGTCAAGGATTTTTTTTTTATAATCAGAGCGGGACAACGTCTGCCGGAACCGCTAGTATATCAAAAGACAAAGTACATCGATCGTACCCCTTATCGACACAACTTATCATTGTTAAACTAGATGGCGGGACATCCGCCTCACCTCTGTATAATTTGATGACTAGAGAGATAAAATAATTTATGTTGCAATCAATGCCTTCAGCATTCTTTTATTCCAAATTAAATTATTGTCAATGTTGATTATTGTCGTTAATTGTAACTTCCATCAATCTCTAACAGATGGCGCTTTAAATTAGTTTGTTGACAGAAAGCTATAGTACCGACTGTTATAGATGGCGTCACGCAAATACTTTATCATAGTTTATTATTTTTTATTATTGCACGGCAAAATGACTGCACTGCGCCTGATGGTAAGCACAATACAATCCAAAAACAATGGCGACCACCGAGTGGCACACTATCCATCGCCGGTCGCCGCTGTCATGCCGGCCTGCGTACAGCTGGATATACACAGGCTGATCCTGAAACGCGACCCGCAGAAGCGAATCACTATGACGGGCTTTTTCGCCATATATATGGTGGTTGGGACCCAGTCGGGCTGTAGAGTCCTACCACCCGCTTTCGCCATTGCCTCATTCGTTACTCAGCAGGGTTCACCACGTGCAAGTGAGGTAGGCTTGGGTGTCTCCTCATAAATGACAAGTTCCAACGTAACAAACGTTTAAAAAAATACATCCAAGTTGCTAGGTGGAGATCTTCCTTCGAGGAATATGATTCGCTTCAATTTAGTTTTTTTTTTTGGTTAAAAACAACTTTAATTTTTAAATTAATTTAATTGACCAAAACACATATTAACATTTTTTAACTTAACTAACAACCGCCGGCGACTTCGTAAATGAGGGTATCATGCCAATTAAAGTACCGAAAAATCGGTCCAACCCTTTCGATGACTACCCGAAACAAACAGACAGACAATAATTTGAAAAAAAAAATGTTTAGTAATAAGCAACTATTTGACACATTACAAGCAGACATTTCAATTTTATATATTTTTTTTGTGATTGTAACAATAAAAATAAATTATCTGTAGAGAATCTTGTACGGGTCAGACCCCGTCTTTTTTGTTTTCTTTTCGAAATTGCAGAACTATTTTACGTTTGTGTTATTTGAAATAACGAATCTTTGGTTTTTCATTTTATTTTAAGTCCTATTTTTTGATAGAAATATGTTTGACACATAAATTATTTTGTCTACAAATGTGTCTTTACATTTCGAAATAAGGCAAATCCAATTTTAACCGTACCTAAAAGTGTACGTTATTTTTTAAGAACATAAAAAAAACCGACAAAATTTACACTTCGTTCTCGGTGTATAAAAATTGGAAAAGTTAAAAAAAATGTAATATGATCGATTAAACTTGGATTTAACTCATTTTAAAACGTAACGAGACAAATACTACATACATTGTAATTCATTTAAACCCTCTAATACCTGAATAAGGTAATATATTACAAAAAGTGGTATCTTGTTATTAATAACTATAATAAGAAAAACATTGTTCTTTTTTTTCAGTTATTATAAATGTTACAACTTATTCAATTATTTAAATGTTTATTGTTGATTATTACAAAGACGCTGTGTCGTAGAATTAGAACGTACGAGGAGCTGGAAATAAATAAATATTTTTGGAATTTATGTTTTTTATTTACATTTACTCGGAATACTGTTCTCATCTCTGGGCCGGAGCGCCTCAATGCTATAGTATAACAATTGAGGCATATAGAATCAAAGACAGCTAAGTGCCACAAGTTCTAAAAATGAACTGAGTATGGAGCCATCTAGTCTTATTGGTTGCAAATCACCATTTAATTCCTACAAGAAATAAAATACAGCTAAAGCCTTTTAATTTTCGTTTTAAAATAGATTTTGGAATCAAATACATGTAAGTACAACCAAGTCATCAAATAAGAAGTAAAGTAAGAATAAAATACAGTTAAGGAATTATTGCATTTTTTAATTTCTTGAACTTCTCTTTTAGAGCTGATGGCCATAGGCAGGCAAAATCAATAGCCTATGCCACTCCCTAAAACTTTAAATATAAGTAAAACTCCAACTCTGAGAATAGATAAACATTTTTTTCGTTTCCTGCAAATTTGGTCTCTATGCACTTAGCTGTTTTTGGTTTTATATGCCTCAATTATATTATAACTATCAATACGTCATACGTGCTTCGACAGCGCCTTATTAAAACTTGGCTAACTAGTCAATTTATGACGACTGCCCCGTCAACCTGCCCGTATCTAAACAAATTATAATTATTTCTTTTCCACCAGCGATATTGAGAATTTAAGGAGGCAAACGAACATGTGGTTCACCTTTTGTTAAGTGATACCGCCGTCCATAGACACTAGCAACATCAGTGGAGTCGCAAGTACGTTGCCAGCCTGTGTATTGGGGAGGGGTAGGGGCAAAGGAGGTGGGCCTCCGGTGCTCTCATTGACCGAACGAAACGCAACAATACAAACACTGTTACTTCACGTCGGTGTTCTGTGGGTCGGGTGGTAGTACCCCGGGCGAGCCGACCCATTCATGCTGAAACTAGTAATAGCTACAGTGTGGCTCTACCACCTTCAAAAGAATATGCCATCTTACTTCCACATTTTTTTTTATAGTAGCACGGCAAAATGACTGCACTATGCCTGATGGTAAGCACAGTACAATCCAAAAACAATGGTGACCACCGAGTGACACTATCCATCGCCGGTCGCCACTTTCATGCCGACCTGCGAAAAGCTGGATATGCACAGCTTGATCCTGAAACGTAATCCGCAGAAGCGAATCACTATGACGGGCTTTTTCGCCATATACATGGTGGTTTTAACTCGGTCAGGCTGTAAAACCTTACCACCCCGCTTTCGCCATTGCCCCTTTCGTTATTCAGCAGGGTGCACCACGTGCAGGTGAGGTTGGCTTGAGTGTCTCAAGTCATGATGTTACTCGACACCCTTTACACCCCAAAATCTAAGACAGTTTACATATGTCTGTGTTATCGTGCCATTTGTTTTTTCAAAGTATCACGTATCTAGACTTTTTTAGTTATAATATCATTGATGTATAAGTACATCCTTTCGTCCGAATCCAACCCAATGGCTCAAACTTGGAGCCAGATGCTTTTTTTAAGGCTCTCGACCCTTTGTCCTTTTGTAGGGACGTTGCGCCACTTTACGCCCTTTACAAAGCCTACCACGTAGTCTTTCCAAGAAGTATCCCAACTGTCCTCCCCCTCTGTATACGTACCAGCGTGGGACATTGTCGATTATAATTTAAATGGCTATAAAAGATGAAAATGAAGCCGTCATACAGGCAATAATTTCAGTTAAAGATCCGATGTAAATGTGTTAAGTAAAATAATAACAATAGTATACTACACTAATAAAATAAACGAAAGCAGAAAAAAGATGCGGCTCAAGAGTGCAGTTCCTATAATACTTATACTTACTTACTTATCTCTTTGGTCTGCAGAAATAAAAAAAAACATGTTATGAATATTTAATCGTGTTCATAGATAATCCTGATGCATAACTATTATATATGACGGAATTAATACCAAAGTCGACAAAGAGAAAATTATCTGTGCTGCCACATATTTACCTCATTTTTTGCTACCTTACTTCAAACTTACAGGACCATTCTTGGACATGGTGAAGTAATGCTGCTAGAATGATTAATAAATTTGTTTCTTTAACCTCTAAATGTGAGAATCTAATTTAATGGTAGGTACATGAATCCTAATTACCCTATGAGACCGACATACTGAAGTCTCGTTAAAATAAAAAGAAAAAAAGGAACCTGACGATTAACTTTTTTGGTTATTCTAGCAATTATAATTAAGTTACTAAGACATTTTTTAATTGTTCAACAATATTAAAAAGTACTGATCGACTGTTTTTAACAAAACCTTTTTGTTTTATCACCAATTTCTTATGTCTCCGTGTATGTTAAATTACTCTCTTTTAAGTTTTATAATTTGTACTGGAAACCAATAGCCTCCAAATCCATAACGAAATTAAATTCCGTTACTTGTTTTTAAAAATTAAGATAAAATTTACATTATAAAGCTTGAAATTAAAACATCGAAGAGGTTTTACAAACAATTAATTAAATAGATATTATGTGTACATATTTTGTTCCATTCATAAAAATCAAAAATTCAACCCACGACCTGCTTAACTGAGATCCACTATCCATAGTACCATTTATTTCCATGGACCTCCAATTTTTTTAACGATCCCTATTGCTTTCCGTCGTCGGCACCTGAGAATCAATACACTAATTGAATCTCTTTAGCCACTATATAGCTTAGTTTGAATTTTAACATATCCGGTGATATCAAATAACTCTTAATTATGGGAGTAATATATCTCCTCTAAATAGTGAAAGGATTAAAATAATGAATTTACTTATCATTACGCAACTGAAGAACACGTTCTTTAATATAACTACTTAATTAATAAAGTATTTCAGGAATTACAACCAAAAATGGAAATAAAACAAACAAATATATTAAGGAGAAACTTTATTAATAAAATATCACTCGTAATATTGTCCATAAAGGACATACTATTGCTTTCAAAGAACTTACGCTATTAAATTAGTATACAAATACAATTCATTAAAATCTTAATACTAAGTATTATTAGAAGTAGAAGTATTAATTCATACAACACCAAAATAATAAAACGTAAAAGAATTAAAATAATTCATTACATTGTACACTTTAAGCTTCAATAATAAGTACATGTATTTACATGTATTTGCGTTTGGGAGTCCAAGATACTCAGTCAGAGCCGTATTTAAGAGAGGACACAGGGGCCCTAGCCCTGGGGTCCTAAACAATACGACTGCTTTTTTTCTTACTAATAAGAAAATCCACATGCACAAATTGTATATTTTCAAAGCATATTTAAAATTATTTAGTGCCTCAATTTATACGTTACTTCACGATTTATTAATCTTTAAATCCAACGTTTAAGATATGATAGGTTTATAATACGTCAAAAAGATATCTTGTACTTATGATTCGTGTGTATAAAAACCTTTTAGAGTATAACCCAAAGAGGGAAAAATTAAACAAAATATTGATGAAATCCTAAAAGATGAACATGTATATATAAAAACAATAATTTGAAGGATTTATTATACATCATAAAATACATAAATCGGCAGAGACAAAACAGTTGAGTACATCGTTCTCCTGTGTTTCTCAACCGATTTTTTTATTTATGTTTTCCTTAGTGTCAAACTACCCATTTTAAAATACCCATTAAATTTAACACTTACAGATTAGACTAAAAAACAATAAATCAATGTTAGCATGGTATGGGTTTGGCCCCCTTTGTAATTAAGTATACCCCAGACATCAGCGCCGGACTGGCCATATAGTAGAGATGGTCCTAGGCCAAACGACCTAAATGTAAAACTAGATCAGATAGTTCGTTCATATTTCATTTTCATTCATTTCATTTCGTTCATAGTTCAGTATTTATTTATAAGGAATACATAAATTAACGCTCTTATCAACATTTGAAATCTTATTTCGTGTATGTTAGCTGCTATGTTTTAATTTAAAAAATAGTGCGTCTTTCTAATCTTCTATAATGAAACTTAACACTGTTTTTGCTAATAGCAATTAAAATTTTATACATTATTTCCAAACACAATTTAAAAAAAATGTTTTAAAAATGAAAATTTAAAAAACCGTTTTAGGGTATCATTATTGATAGTGACTACTTTATATTGTAATATATTAACTTTAAATACTAGTAGTGATATGTATGCAGAGTTTACGTAATGACTATTTACAGCAAATTCGAAATCAAGCAACAGAGATATTTACAGAATTTATTGTAAAAATAAAACATTTTAAATTTATAAAAATCTACATTTTACAATCGCACCGCAATAACTACATATTCAGTAGGATATAAAAGGCACAAACCTTCAAAAAATTCGTATCTCTACATTAAAAAAAAAGTATAATATAGATATTGGTAATACTTCAAGGTTGATTACTAGATATAGTTTTTACAAGTAAGCTTAAAATTTCATTATATTCAATACTGATAAAAAAAAGAAATAAATATTGTCTATGGATAATAAACCCAATTACAAAAAGTTACAAAATATCCCTTAAAAAGATAATTTGTTGAAATTATTATAAAAACAGATTCGTCTGTAATTTATTGAAAATATTAAACTCGAATAAAAGATTACATACTTTTTTTGAATATTTACATGTGGCAACCCCTTTCACTTAATAAGTCTCAATTTAATAAATACAAAATGTAGACTATCAGATAACATAGCTTCGTGTTTTTATAACAAAAGTACAGTTAAATCATGTTAGAGTTTTTTTTTAATTGTAGACTATAAAATTATTCAATTATAAATCTATAATTTAATTTTTTCCACTCATATAATTAAATGTCATCAGTTAATCACTCTTCCATACAAACCGATTAAGTAAAATCACACAAGGAAGATATTTGTTTTATAATAATTTGTTTATCCTAACTACATAATAATTTTTAAAAGATATA
>MU162686.1:7551-23529 GCA_015888305.1 Antheraea pernyi
TTTTTTTTCGAACTGCCTACGCTATTGACCCAGCAAGGTCTTAACAGCTTCACCGGGCTACTAAGGCGAGCGCTTAAGTCACTCAGCCGATTTTATTTTGACAACTAGCTCAAGGGTGCATGGCACACCTCGGCTTTGGCTATTGCCTGATACATGCAATTCGCGATATATCTGAGCTAACCTAAGGTAAAATAACTATTCATACATATATGAGTTGTTGAAACATATATGTGTACCAAGCATACATACCTCAACAACTCTTATATATATTTCGTATCGGATAATATTCTAAACTATTTCAGTTTGATAAGGGAAAAAATAAAACCCTTTTACTTGCCTATGCATGCGTGTGGAGGTGATATGTGTAATGTTTGTCGCAGTGATGTAAGATTTTGTGTCACTGTATCGCGCGAATCTTCCTCTGTATATTTAGCCGCTTGTTAAGAGTATGTGTCCTAAGAGAAGTACTGGTCGTATGGGTATCAGATGTCTAGACTCTGTTGCACTCATTGCTCCCATCTGAGTAATAAATAGGAGATGGCTGTATTGAGGTATTATGACCCATCGCATACCATCCTATAAGTGTTATCATGTGTATCCTACCTGGCTAGTATTATTACTAGCTTTTGTCTTAACAGGTTCGTGAAAATGTTTTAACTCCGTGTATCATCTGGAATAATTGTAGACTATTATTAATGGTATTTTATTGCACTTTGTCAATACTACTTAACCCCTGAAATTATTTTACCGATTTTAAGATACCTCTTTTCAATTCTATCGTTACTGCTTAGCCCCAATAGAAAAGCGTAGTGATACATTTCCTATTCAGTACTGTGTAAAAGTTCGTGCCGTTTAGGAAACATTTACGTACACATAAAAGACTTTCTTCATAATGTACAATTTATTAAATTAATTGAATACGTATGAATTTTATTTCGTAAAGATTCACCGAATGAGTAAATTGTATCGTATATTTGTATAACTCCTGCATTAAAAATAAAAACAAAAATACTGAATGAACTCAATAGGTTACGTTGTTCTGAACGAGTTGTATCATTTGATCGGAATTAACAACAAACGCCTAAGCGAGCAAAACAATACGAACTAAACTCTAATAGGTTAATTGGAACGACATTAATTGTGGGTCGCTGTTGGTGTTTGATCGATTTGAAATTAAGTGCGTTACAAATTGTATCCGTATTTTTTTATACGGTATTTCTTAATAAAAATAGTAGAATTTTATTAAAATTAAATGGGAATTCCTTAAACACTCCAATGAAGTTTATTTTATTATTTAGTTTATTTACTGTTTTTCACCAATAATTCGTACATAAACATGAACCGCGCTAAAGTGATGCTAAGATTACGTATCGTATCATCATTTACGAATATACGAAGCAGTTCAAGTCGCAGATATTTAACCTTTTTTCGAATCGTAGGCAAAGAACTGATATTTTTTTGTAAAATTATTCGATTTATAGTTTTAAAATCGAGTTTTTAATGATAACTTAATGTTAGAAAATGGGAATGATAACGGGAATTCAATATTAGACAAGATATCCAAAAATTAAAATGTTTTAATTTCAAAATTTCAATCTGCGTATTAATGTATAGAATACATAATAAATACAATCATTCAAATGATACACATATTGGACTTGGCTGTTCTTTTTTTCTCGAACTGACTACGCAATTGGCCTAGCAAGGCCTTAACAGCTTTATCGGACTACTTGGGCTTGGCTGCTTTGCCGAGTGCCTTTTTCCTTTACTCCTCCGCGACAGCGCGCCGGCTGTATTGCGACATACGATATATGAACGAAAAAATTTGAGCAATGGAAAATAGTTTCACCTTGAAATTATCGCAATCGATCCACTTGTATCATTTTATTTATATAGATTTTCATTTGTTTCAGAGATGGCAGCGGAGATGGTTCGTTCTGTACGACGACGGAGAATTGACATATTCGTTGGACGAACACGTGAGTATCCTATACTGTTGTTCATATCGACTGGTTACTCTATTACCCGTTAATGATTAGTTAGTTGGTATCAAGTATCAAGAATGAATGTATGTATATAAAAGAAGTTAAATATAATCGACGTATTTCGATATATTATCGACATTTATTATCGACTAAAGCACATCAGTAGCTTTTTCTTCGTCTACGTGTAAGTAAATGTCTCAATTCTTGCTCGAGTTTCGGGTCAATCTACCTACTTCATATGTCCATGCAAAAGATGCAAATCGTTATTTTTACAAAGAATCTAATTTAATAAATTGTGATATGAATTGATAATATGGAAACTACTAATGTTGTTTTTTATCGACTGTACGAAATTACCCTTCTTTGTAGTTTATAGGCTTTTACCTTTCGACCACAATCTTATACAGTTACACATGAAACTTAGAAAAGAAGATTGCAAGTTTTTTTTATGTCGTAGCAGGCAAACGAACAGGTGGGTCATCTGATGTTAGTGATTACCACCGTTCATAGACACTATGTACACATAGTGTAACACATGTAACATGAGAATGTTTGGAGGAAAGGGAGGGAGGGGGAGAGAAGAAGGGAGGGGGGAGGTGGGCCTCCGGTGCTCTCACTGACCAAACGAAACGCAACATTGCAAGTACTGTTACTTCACGTCGGTCTTCTATGGGTCGGGTGGTACTACCCCGGCGCGAGCCGACCCATTCATGCTGAAACCAGTAATAGCTTCAGTGTGGCTCTACCACCTACAAACTAAAAGCAAGTGCAACTGCTGGAGCAAATTTACATGTATTTGGTAACAAATTTTGAAGTAGATGGTGGCGAATAACCAGATAAGTTTTAGCAACGTACTACAAGTTTCGTCACGATGTTTTCTTTTATCGAATGCTGAGCTTATAAAATTCGACTTTACGTGGTTTGACACGAAGTCCATACACTACCGCGCTGCTAAGAAATCAACGTTTTAGTCAATAGAAAAAAAATAGTGCAGGTAGTTATAAGAACTGCCGCCAGAAGTGAAATCTCAAAACAATTAAATAACTGTGTTCTTTTTTGAATTTTTAAATTAATCTACAGTGTGAGTTATTGACATTTCATAATTTGTATACAGAAATTAACACTAGTCTGATTTTCACATCTATTGGTACTCCGAAGGATAAATATACACACTTTTATACAGTTTATTAATTAATCAAACATATGATAGGCTGCACAATCTCAATATAAAATATTGTTATTAGATGCATACCGTGCAATACGGTCGGTCACGCTTCTAGCATGTCGATGATGCGAAACTATAAGTTTAAGTCAAGTCCTGCCAAAAAACCGCTCAACGTGCCTAAAGAAGTTTTCACTTCAAAAAACGGTAATGTTGCTAAATGTCATGATTTATAATATAACAGTTACAGATACAAATTTAAACCTGTCCGAATACCATATGGGGTTGTATTGAGATCGCACGACGCGACTCTTGGCTACCGGTAATTGACTCGTTACCTGATATTTCGCGCCGGCGAATACCTGCATCACCTATCCCGCTTAGAAAGTTAAATTTATTAACACTTTTCACATGTGACTTGTGATATATTAATGTATTTTATGGATGGAAATAAATATGTATTCATTATACTACTGTTTGTCGTACGCAATGTGAATGTTTAAGTTATGTTATTAGCAATATCATCATCATCATCAACCCGTAAGAGACCCACTACAGTGCCATAAGCCTCTTCCCGAAGGAAGGTATGGGCGTAATCACCACGCCAGCCCACGACGTATTGGCGATTTCAAACTCTGAGAATTCCACAGTTCTATATTTTTCCTACATACAGTAGTACTACAAGAACATTTCTCAGGTTCAGGTTTCCTCACGATGTTTTCCTTCACCGTCAGCCGATATTGTTACCAATTTAGCAATATCAACTCTGTTTTCTTTACCTTTTTATCTGAACAAAAACCCTGTGATATCAAAATCGCTAGTATACGAAAATGTCCAATAACCTTCATCGATTCATCCATTCACACATTCGTATTAATAAAATTATAATTTAATTTATTAAATACTAGCCGACCCCGCAACTTCGTCTGCGTGGAAGCTGATGTGTATAACAGTGACGAATAAAGTCATCTGAATGTATTAAGTCTAATTATTATCCACTTTTCTCTCGTACTTAAGTCAGTTATTAAGTTACTTAAGTATTTAATCAAATTACAATATCTTTTGATAGACCAAAACGATTTTAGTGAAACAAAGATATAATGTTACTCAAAAAATGCTTTATGATTTTATTGGTATTATCGTGAACGCAATACTTTAGCGGTGATGCGTGTTCAAACAAATCAACAGACAGACATTTCTAAAAATGATTGAAATGTGTTTTATTACTTATACCTAGACACTAGCAAGGGTTTTTTAACCTATTATGAATGAAAACATTATCAAGGGTTCGGAAAGAATCGGAGGTAATCTCGATTTAAATCATTCATAATGTTATACACCCCGCCAAGACCAAACGGTATTATTACATAGTATAAAACAAAGTCCCCTACCGCGTCTGTCTGTCTGTTCGCGATAAACTCAAAAACTATTAAACGGATTTTCACGCGGTTTTCATGAGGAACGTTTTGGTATATAAATTGTCAAGGATTTTTTTATAATCAGGGCGGGACAACGTCTGCCGGGCCCGCTGGTTTATTATAAAATACATTATTCCATTCCAGGAATTTTATGAAAAACAAAATATAGTTAACATAGCGTAATGTCACGTAATCAATATTCTCTTAAAGAAAGTTCGCTTTCCTTCTCAATTTTAAAGACTTCGAAAATAAATTCATCAGATATAAACGCCGAAACTTCACGGACATGTTTATATCAGAGAGAAAAACAATTCAGTGGTGTCACCATACCGTTACAATTTCCAATAAACACTTAATATATTAAGATTCGTTGCAAAAAGGAATCGGCGCCATATTGGGTACCGATGACACCCGAATATTGGCGAACGTGGCCGAGTGGTATTTGTGGTAGTGACGAATTTATCACCTGACATCGTGAGGTTTATAAATATTCAGAACTATATTTTGCCTGTGGTTTACCTTGTGCAATATATAATTTAAGAAAATAAAGGAATTTGAGAGTTAAATGTATTTGTTTTAGATTTTTATATATTAATTCTGATGGGCTTTTGAGACAAGCTCAATAATTACATAGTGTAAGATACGTTATATAAATAGCCGCTTATACACTTATTGATATTTTTTAATCCCATAATCTTGAGATATTGTTACGCTATCATCTACATAATTAAATAAACAGGGTGTGTCGTTAAAACACACGACAGAAGTGAATCTTTCGTATTACAAGGAAATATTCTAATTTAAAAAATACAACAAAAAGCCAACGTCACGGGATGCTCCAAGACGGCCACCCATCCAAGTTCTGACCGCGCCTGATGTTGCTTAACTTTGGTGATCGGACGCGAATCGATGTTTTCGACACTCTACCCGACACAGTATTTACCTCCACCACTATTCGTCACACAAAAAGGTTGCCGGTCAGAATTTGAAAGCACTTCTATAAGAATTTTTAGTTCAAAATGTTGACTTACAAAATTGAACTACATTCCTTATGCCATAATATTACGCATACCAAATTCATCTCGAATAAATTTCGACCAACACAATTCCGAAAATTACATCAAAATTTAATCACTACAATTGTAAACAAGCAGACAGACAACCTTGTATGAATATGAACATAATTGTTGATGCGATTTATCTCATGAATTTTAATATGACGGTCGTATGTGGTGACGGGCAGGTGAATAAATTAACATTAATACCGCATGACAACTCGGACTGAGAATCCGCGATGTGAACTTTTTACTAGCGTTACTATATACGACCTTTTAAATGTTTTTCTCTTCGGTGTCATTAATTTTGGCATCATTTCATTGAGTCGGTCAGTATATTTTAAGTAACATACATGCCTTTTCCACAAACGGGACCTTTTTGTACGTCTATTTGTTTAGGCACTACGTATTTACCTATATCGTTTATAGGAGCCCTATAGAACCAAAACCGGCAAAGTAAAATTTACGTATAACTTGGTAATTGAAGACAAAAACTTATAAACTATAATTATATCCATAAATAATCTATTAATAATTTTAACCCAAAAGAAGTCGAATATTGTTTACGAACTAACTAATACTGTTTGATGGAAGGGCCTCGAGTTACATCGAGTTTTACTTTACTTTCTTTACAATGACTAGTTGACCCGGCCACGCGTTGCTGTGGCTCAGTTATTATATCGTTACATATTGATAAGAATTAATAACTGTTGTTGATAATATGACCAATAAACATCACTTAACGAACTAACACGCAGTGGAAACTCTCAAAAGGAAAAAAAGTCCCGATTTTGAAACATTCTTCATTTTGCTCCGCTCCTATTGGTCTTAGCGTGATAATATATAGCCTTTCTCGATAAATGAGTTCTCTAACGCTGATAGAATTTTTCTATTCTGACCTAGGTCTAGTTCCTGAGATTACCCCCTACAACTTCGCAAACTCACAAACTTTACCTCTTTATAATATTAGTATAGATGACGCCATATTTTTGTCTGTAACTCTAACGGTTTATGCAGGACACACAGAGATAATTCTCACAATATAGGGTTCTTTAAAGCTTATGCGACAATCATCGTTGGCCAATTTAAGTGATAACTTTATAAATTATAATCCATGTGTTATTCTCTCGTATAAGTACTATTACTGCAAAGTTTCATCAGAATCCGTTCAGTAGTTTTTGCATGAAGGAGTAATAAGCATTGATTCATCCTAACAAACTTTCATGTTTATAAATATTAGTAGGATTACAGTTTACTATCTTTCTTCGCCGCTGTCACTTTTATTTTATTTATACGTATTTACGGTACATGCAAAAATTAAATTCTGTAGCGAATTAAATTTCAGTAGCTAATACAATTATTTTAATTTTTTTAAATTTGTTTTTGGCAACCTTTCTTCCAGATGATTACTACCATCGTCAAATAGGTAATAATATTACGAGTATCTTGCGATAATCTCAATGTTCTAACAAGATGTTGGCACCCTTGTTTGAACTTCCCATAGAGTTCTGTGGCATCTCATAATTCATGTATTTCACTTATGCACAATACCCGAACTATATTACAAAATCTATATTCAAATAACACAAGGTTATGTATGAAACATAAAATCCAATACATGGCAGATTAAGATCCAGTCTGAAATTCCAATTCAATATTAAATTTACTAATTTCATAATATCTAAAGTATTAGGACAGTCAGCCAGTAGTAGGGTAGAAACACCTCAATTGAACCTGTATTCGGTTTAGGAATTCTCATACTTAACTCAGCCCATTGAAGTGACAATACGCGAGACGGTAAAACTTATTCACGCATCGTTCCCTGTGAACGGACCTGAATATTTGCAATTCTAGTCGCGCCTTAAAATAGTAGGGAAGTCGTAAACGTATATTTCTCAAACGAAAGTCTTTCGATTAACGACCGCGCCGGTTTTATTGACGTTTTGTAACTATTTTATGAAACCAGAATGTTTTATTGTGTGCTAAATAAACTATAATTATAATCAAAATTTTATATAAGGTATACAGAGAATATTCAGATATTTTTATACTAAAAAAACAGGGTGTGTAATAAGAGACACGATAGAAGTGAAACTTTTTTATTACACGGAAACCCCTGTGAACGGACCTGAATATTTGCAATTCTAGTCGCGCCTTAAAATAGTAGGGAAGTCGTAAACGTATATTTCTCAAACGAAAGTCTTTCGATTAACGACCGCGCCGGTTTTATTGACGTTTTGTAACTATTTTATGAAACCAGACTGTTTTATTGTGTGCTAAATAAACTATAATTATAATCAAAATTTTATATAAGGTATACAGAGAATATTCAGATATTTCTTATATTAAAAAACAGGGTATGTAATAAGACACACGATAGAAGTGAAACTTTTTTATTACACGGAAACTGTTTACTATTCATCAATCACTTTACAATAGTATAGATTGTGTTCAGTGTACACCACGCCTCGACACAGTGTTTACCCTCATCACTTATCATGACACAAAAACTTTGCGGATCAGAATTTAAGAACTTTCCCTTAAGAAGTTCGACTTCAAGAACTATTTTGTTCCCATAATGTTTTAGTTTTCAATGATTATACTGCATTTACACATTTAAAAAAAAGGTTTCCCGACACCACACTCATTTAGATAATGATCCACGCTGTAATAATAACCTGTAGACAGTAAAACCGGCTCCGCATCCTATTTGAATCGATTATCCGGCATATCGGTAATGCGTTTAGGAGTTTTATTTATAAAACCTAACAGAATTACTTTTAACTGCGTTTATTTAATTTTGCTTCGGCTAAATGGTAGAAATACTTGGAACTTATGTTCACTTCTCAGCGTGATAGCGCGAACGCTGGATGCAAGCAAGGTTCATTAAAAACAAATTGTGTATTAAAACACAAACTTAATACCGACTGTATACTTCTTACTATAGATGATAATAACGGCTAAATAAGTAGCTTTTATCTATGTATGTATCTATGTATGATGTTTTTGTCTTGTTTAACAGTGATTGTCGTTACAAACTGTTGTCAGTTATTCTGCTTTAGGGTAATTTAATGTTTTGTACTGCAATTTATAGTAATAAAAAGTTGATAGAATGGATATTAGATAACCGTATCGTGACTTTGAGTGCGAGAAATGTGAAACACTCTTTGCATCACACTTTTGTTGCTGCATAATGCTTGCTTGTACACACGTAACAATAACACTGATCGACAATTATTATTCATAATAATAATAGCCGAAAAACGATACTAATCGCAGAATAACAACGTCTTCAGTAAGAGTTCGTAGGAATGTATTCTTTATATTATATAAATTATAGATATAATAAGCAAAATGATTGATAAAACAGAGCGACTTCAAATAAATCTTATTTTTGATTTCGTCGTACTTAAGTATTATATAGTCTATCTCAGTCACACAATTAAGATGAATTGAATGATACTTCATATATTAGAATCCTAAAGCTGTTTAAGCTACAGCTTGCCAAAGAAACAGTCAAACATACAAATTCGAAAAATATTACCTTGCTTCTGCACAGTCGTTTAAAAAAATCCGTCGCTTTGTCGACTGTTGTTCTGCTGATTCAAATAATGGATTTGATTGGTTAAAACGTCGCACGAAACGATTATCTAACCAATGACATCGATGTATCAAACTTGTAAGTTAACGGGAAATTTGTTCTTATATCAAACGGATCACATAACTATTTATTGTTATGTTTTGTTAATATTCAATTAATACGTGTATAGAATTCATAATAAATTGTCCTACAGACCGCGCTTAAAGACAAATGTTGCGACGCCTACCTTAATTACCTACCAGATAGGGTAACCATGATTATGTATTGTGAAGGACTATATTTATAATTGTAATAAATTTTAAAATAACGGTGACGAGATTTGATTTACTATTTATTTATTTAATAGAAAATCAGCAGGTTTACATGGAGCTTTTTCTAAGTGTGCCTGGCTAGTTACCATCCTTAAGCTGAAAGTCTGTCGCTAAGCACTCGTTGGTGTATTCCAGCAGCTGCACTTGACAGCCAGTCGCCTCTAAGCTTAGCGTATTAACAATCTATGACCACATCGTCATTTAACAACAGATGAGGTTTTGGTCAAAAGTACTTAAAAAAACGTATCTTAATTTTTACATACCGAATTTTTGCACTGCAAATATATGCAATATTATATCTATATTTATATTATAAAGCTGAAGAGCTTGTTTGCTTGAATGCGCTAATCTCAGGAACTAATGATCCAATTTGAAAAACTCTTTTAGTGTTAGATAGCTCATTTATCGAAAAAGGCTATAATATCATACTAAGACCAATAGGAGCGGAGCACCAATGAAGAATGTTTCAAAACGGTTTCTTTTCCCTTTTGAGAGCTGCCGCTGCCTGCGCTACGTAAACAGTAACTATTCCACGTGGACGAAGTCGCAGGCAGCAACTAGTTCTAAATGTACATAATAATATAAATACAGCTAAATTAGTATATATTTTAAATTACCTGTACACATCATTTATCGTATGATTCGTTCAAATATTTCTGTTTTTAAAGCTAAAACGATTTCGTTGCACTGAGTTCCGCGGACATTCTGAATACACTCGAAATTATGGTTACCCTAGTTTAAAACTTATGAAGGCCCCGTCAAGCGAGAGCCATGCATATGCAAACCATTCATGAATTAATTCGATAGCTGATGGAAAATGCGGAAGAAATCTTGGAGCGTGCTCGCTGTGGGCGCAACCTTTAATGGCATCCAGGTATTAATTATTATGGCTTATCACTATGATACAGGAAGTCGTGGGGGTCTAGTGATTTTACCGGTGGAATATCATTCCGATGACCGCAGGTACGAACCCCAGCATGTACCAACGAATTTTTAGGAATTCACGTACATTTACTCATTTAAATAAGTAACATTATCGGCTGTTGCAGAAGGAGAACATCGCGAGGAAACCTGAACCTGAGAAATATTCTTGTAGTACTACTGTATGTGAGACAACAGAGAACTTTAGATTTCTCAGAGTTTCAAATGGTTCTAAACCAGCTTGAAAGATTTGACATAAACTAACGAACATTGCGAGCTAAATAAAAGCCAAATAATCTGTAGATATATATTTCTAGGCCGATAATGAGAATGGGCTCAAACGAATGCAGACTTTGTTGTCGGAAGCCGCGGATTTGAATTTAAATCGAAATGTATTTAAATCTAAATATTATTAGATCGAAGCGATACGATAGAGTACGAAATGTAGCCGGAGCCGTCTTAAGCAGATTATTGGATCTTGGATACAGTTATAATAAGAAATATCTTTAGTATAGTTGATTTCACTGAACTCACCATTCTATGAATCATTGAAAATAAGTCAAGTACGTCTTAGATTTGATTGATTGCTGCAATCTATGTTCGGTAAAATTTAATTCAACCAGTATTTGTAAACGACTGAAATAATTTTAATGCAAAAAATAAAGATATATCAGGCAACCCATGTTTTAAACTAACTAGGACCAAGGACAATATTTTAGATAGTAATGTTTGATTCTACTATAGAATCCTAAAAATATTATCGAATGACTGGACAATAGCTCCAAGAATTATTCCAACCAGGTTTTTCTATCATGAGATTTTCGGGGGCATTATAACGTGAACTATATTAATGCTTGCAAAAGAGTCACTTTCTGTATCTACATATGTAAGAAACAGTAACAAACAACTGTAAATAATATGTATTTGTATTGTTTAAATAAAATATAAACCATAAAGATATAATCCTATAAGTTTCTTGCCGGCTTTTCTTAATGACTGATAGTCTCCGAATCAGTGTTAGTATCTAAAGCAAATTATAACGTTTAATTACATTTGCTTGAATTTAAAGCGATAAATATAATTCATGTGATAAGTCTAACAGTAACCGTTTACGTTATATCTAAGATTATCTACAAAGTTTAATATAACGTTTCGATTTTTACTAGCCTTTTCGCGCAAATTCGTCTGCATGATTATATTCAGGAATAAAAGTGACCTTTGACCTACTCCAAGCCCGAGCTTCTCTCTCTCTCTTGGGATCATATGTCCCCAAACTGTCGGGGCAGAGGGCAGACACAATGCTTCTCCATCTCGATCTTTCGATGGCTTGACGCTTTACCTCACTCCAAGCAAGCCCCAAAAGCCCGAGCATACCCTCATACAAAATTTCATTCCGATCAGTTCAATAATTAAGTCATGAAAAGCCAACACACTAACAGAAATAGTTGCTTTGATATTTATAAGGTTAAGTGTGGATTTCATAACTATATATTCTTTTACATAATTTGCATAATCACTGCCTATGCGAATGTGGCTAAATAATGTATATACTATTACCAGCTTTTGATTTCACACATCGGGAAGAAGAAGAAAGTTCACTAAGTTAGGTTTCATATATCGCTGTCTTTGTCTATCGCAATGATTGCGCTGTGCGATAGAGAGATCTGAAGCTTAGCTGATTTTAGCCGCACGTCTCACTCTTTTTCCCGACGTGCCAAATCAAATACCCGTTACAGTAGAAGGGTATATTTATTTTTAACAATTTAATTTTTTCTACATATAGATTGTTTCTTGAACGCATATTCTGAATATTCTACGTACTTAACTTAGTAATAGAACTTAGAAATAGTTGACAATCCCATTTATCTATAGCTGATTAGTAAGTAACAAATACTAAAGCGTATTATTACATTTTGATAACTACATTTTTTTTTAAATTCTGATCGGTACTTATTTGTTGTCGGTAATGTGTTCCCCATTTGAATGTCAATCAGCGTCATTGGTCTATGTCATGATTTATATTGTTCGCTGTCAATGCCCTGACAGTACCTATAACGGAACTATGCTAGCTTATTACAACGAATCTCTATTATAGATTTCTTGACTACGTATGTGGCGGTTGTTATATAATCAAACATATCTTACCACTGTCGAAAATAATACGAAATTGTAAAAAATATAACAACATTGTATGGGAAATCTCAGTGGTTGTAGAGTAAAAATTGTTTTTAAGGTTTTCTGGATTCTTGGTATTTATAGATTTTGCCTTCTCAATTTAACATCATTTTCAATATAAACGTCTATTCTAAATGTAATGTGTAGATACAACAATATCATACGAAAGATCCGCTGCTCAGTTCCAATACCAAACGACCCGCCGCGAAATTAAATTTCATCGATATCATCTAGATGATTGGAAGTCGTCTATTGTACGGTTTTCGTGAGCGTCTTGTCTACACGTACGTCGGTTCTTTATAATAAACTTTATAATCCACTACCCACCCTTCCCCCCCAAACACAGGGTGGCAACGCCCTTGTGACTCTTCTGGTGTATTGCAAGTGTCTATGGATGGTGGTGATCACTTAAAATCAGATGACCCACGTGTTCGTTTGCCTATTATAATATAAAAATAATTCTTTTCTTTACTAAACCTTTCATCCGAGAAAATTATGTCATAAACGACGAACAAAACCAGAGGTAAAGCTAATATACGTAATACGATGTCACAGTAATGTATAAAATTGCGCTAATATTAAAAGATTTGCGTGACACGTGAAGCCGTACATAATATTGGATTAGTGGATATATATTGCGACCATACTTTTTGTTTTCAACGGGACTATCCTGTCGTCTCTAAAGAGCATGTAATCGTCTCGTTTCAGTAAACTTACAATTCAAAGGAGTTTAAATTTGTTATCGATATCGCTGCGGTCATTCGTTTACTCGTTCATTGTGAATTGGATTTGTCACTTTATGTATTTCTGTGACACGAAATACATACTGTATATTAAAATATTTAATTAATGAAAAAGTTTTAAACGCAGAGATAATCTCGTCCAGTTCTGAAAAATAACAATGGTCACAGTACGGATGCCCCACAAGTCCGTATTATGAATACAGCGAGTGAACTGTCTGTATTTTTGCAACGAATATTTATTTTACTACACTCGACGTGCTATAAAAGTACCTTCCGGTAACCTGAAAAATCATCTGCTAGCTTTGACATTCTACATACATTCATACATTCGATTTCTACATACAAGCAACCAAAGGCCTGAATCTTATTGGTAAGTTTCAGACAGCTGCGATAATGGTAAAGAAGTATAGAATATGTTAATAGACTTTGCATCTAAACACAGAAGTCGACTGTTCAATGTTACCGTATAGTATAGTTACCGTTCTTCGTTTACCATTGCTATGCTTTATTGGAATTAAAATGCCGTGTACAAGATTGTCCCTTTAATTTAGTAAAATAATCCTATCATTGTAAGCTGTGCTGACAGACTACGTCAAGAAATCCATAATTTTCTTGTACAACTTTTGATAGCACCGTGATGACATTTCTGGAGCGTGGCAAGTTTTCTCAATATTTTTTCCTTTATCATCAAACGATTGTGTATTGAATTATAATTATATCAAGAACATTTTTAATAAACTAGATGTAACAAAGTTGTGATGTTGGAGTGGTTTAACCAGCATAGTAGCGATCCGATAGGTTTGAACCTCGATGTAGGTCTTTCGTGTTGAAGTAAAACATTTACAGAATCTCTGATATACATATTAGAGAAATGCGAAATTTATTGTAGTCTCAAATGAGTAACAAATCTCAGGTATGTTTATGCCTGTAACTTCTCTGAGGGCTTCTTTAGGGGCCTGATGTTACTAGCGTCCGCAGAAAGTGTACATCTCATTCCCCTTTACGTACCCACTCCCCGAGCGGTACTAAAGTGTAACAAAAAAAATTGTTGCACTGTTTCACATAAATATAACCTTGCAGCGACAAATAGAGTAATCAATCAATAGATGACAATAAAAAAAAACTGTATTTAACCATGCACACGAAATTATCATATCTGATTCTAAAATCTTCATTAATATCATGGAGACAGTTCAAACCATATTCTTATTATTGAAATCCATGAAGTAATATTTTAACAGTTATCTCCCAAGGTACTGTTGTCAGTAATTATCGAGTTTACATGGTGTACAACCCTTTGTGTAGAAGTTTGAACGATATTATCACAGTAACAAATCATTTTCGTAATAGTTAAGCAATTAACGTTGTTGTTTTCTTAGCTATTGTTACACAATCTATGATAATCACATTAATACCTTGATTAGAATAGACACTATGCTACTGTTCGGTATATATGCTATGTATTCATAATATTTACTCATTGATTTACAAGTATTTGATTGAAAGTTACTTTGCACTTCCGCCTGGAATCGATCGGTTGCTTGCCTCGTCACACTATAAGAAAAACACGTTAGGTTTTATCTGAAAAAGTTAAATCTGTAACTAGTAAAAAAATATACGTAATCAAGTGACCGATTTCAAACAAAAACTTTATGATATATTCAATGTTACTGTGAAAAAAAATTTCACATATAATTTAGCTACATTATGAACGATATAGGAAAACCCAAATATTTATCCCTATCCAATTATTATGATTTAATTAAGATACAATGGAGCTGACATAAATGAAACGACCCATTCGAAATCTTTATAATTCAATTGTTTTATAATAGCGGTCGCTGCGGACGTGCCATGGTTTGATAATTTTTTTAAATAAAAAAAAAAAACAACCAAAAGCCAACCGCAGCGCCACCTACCGGGTCAAATTGTGAATCTAAACAATTCTCGGATCCACTG
The DNA here is from genome assembly GCA_015888305.1 of Antheraea pernyi. NCBI lineage: Eukaryota > Metazoa > Arthropoda > Insecta > Lepidoptera > Saturniidae > Antheraea > Antheraea pernyi. The sequence continues at coordinate 22,882 of MU162686.1, forward strand.
GAACACGCGCACAAAATTTCATCAAAATCGGTCCAGCCGTTTAGGAGGAGTTTAGTGACATACGCACGTACAGAAGAAATCTATATATTATATATATCAAGAAAACTAATTAAATACACGTTTCTATTTTAAAAAATCTGGTTATAATTTCTTTTAAACGACTCACTTAGTTAAGAAAATAACGATTTTTATTTATAAATTAGTTCGATATTAAAAACCTAAAAGTAATAAATCAATTACTTATGTAATCAACATAATTATAGGGTACGCGTATTTGCATTGCTCAATAAGTAAACACGTGTGGCGTGTCTTGCAGTCGCGGCAGGGTTGGGTAAGCGATGCGCCTGCGCACCCTAGTGTACCGACTCACCTGCGCTTCCGTATTTACTTTACCCAATAATCAATTAGTTACGTAATAATTACACCATACGATTTTTTTTATCTTAAGAAGGCCATAGTAAAATAAAATAATTACATATCAAACAAGCAATTAGTCTACCTGATGTTATGTGGATACTATACTCTGTACACATGGAACGTAATGCTAAGGCTGGATATAATACGTTGCTACTTCTGAAGACGCAAGTTAAAATTCCTCATGGCGTGTATGTAGCAGATGTAGGTGTGACGATAGTTCTCTTGAAATCG
>MU162690.1:5054-16868 GCA_015888305.1 Antheraea pernyi
AGGAGAAGTGCAGAAAGCTATTTATTTTATATAAAATGCATTATAAGTAGGTACATTAAATTAATTAAAATATGCTTTACTCACACTACTGCTACAATTTTACACAACATATACACATATGTAAATAAAAAAGACATTTTGACATCTGTCAATAAAGGACTTCAAAAAAGGTTGTGAAGGAGGTTGCTATACTCGACTGTATGTATTATTTTACTCTTACGTTCCAATTACCCTTTTTCATTCTACATTCAACAATGATATTATAACATACAACTATTATTATAATTTGTAAATTTAAATTATAAATATTGGCCTGGTTTTCACATTTATTGGCACTCTGAGTAATAATTAATCGTCTTACCCTTATCCCACCTAAATATGTTATTCTGTATGTTATTCTCAGGCTTATGGTGCCTATTGTGCAACTAAGGTAGTGAATAGCTTTTTGGATAGACACATTTGTAATATTTGTATCTCTTTTCGATGTTTATTTTTTGTTATTGTTAGCTGTTTACGTTATAAGTTCTGTTATATTCATTGTCAAAACACGTCCGTACATTACTTTGGGCCCCATTGAAAATCAGCGCTGCAGTACCACCCAGTTGTGCTGCAGCACTTCGCTGAATGGAGGTGCCTTTGTTGGATATTCTAATAAGCTATGTATATGTTCATCTTGTTGTTTTGATGTTATCCAGCAATAAAGACATTTTCTTTCTTTCTTTCTCACCAACGAATTTTTCGGAATTCGCGTACATTTACTAATTTAAATTGGTAACACTATCGGCTGACGGTGAAGGAAAACATCGTGAGGAAACCTGAATCTGAGAAATGTTCTTGTAGTACTACTGTATGTGGGAAAAATATAGAACTGTGGATAGCTTTTCTACTAACATGGTCTTCATCTCTCCTGACATGCCCATACCATGCTAACCTATTACTCATTAACTTCTCTGTTACTGGTGCTATTTTCAAACTTCCTCAGATATATTCATTCCTAATCTTACTCTGAGTAATAATTATATACATTTTTATACAGTTTATTAATTAATCAAACATATGATGGACTGTACAAGCTCAATACAAAATATTAATATTGCATACTAGCCTCTGCCCACGACTTCGTTCGCGTGGAACAGTTGGGCTGACGCTAATACGCAGCGGATGCTCTCAAGAGGAAAAAAAACCCGATTTCGATACATTCTTCAGTGGTGCTCCACTCCTATTGGTCTTAGCGTGATGATATATCGCCTATAATCTTCCTCGATAAATGAGCTGTATAACACTGAAATAATTTTTCAAATCGGACCAGAACTTCTTGAGATTACCCCCTACAACGTCACAACATCACAAACTTTACCTCTTTATAATATTAGTATAGATAAAGAAGCCGCTATACTAGTCTGAAGTAAGCGCAATACGTTACGAGCATGTCGACGTAATTGGTGACGGTCGATGAAACAAAATGAGAAGATTTCACCCATCCAAATATTCAAACACGCATATTATACAGTCAAGTATATATATATAAAATGTCTGTCACAAGCGCAATACGTCACGAGCATCTCGAGGTCATTGGTGACGCCAACATTGTTAAGTTTGTTAAGCTTTTCCGCTACCATTTTTTTTTATCGCTTAACATGGCTAAAGAAGTTTTCATTTCAAATAGTAACTATATTGGGGCCGCCGCCTGTCAATATGGCGACACCTCTCGCCCTCGTACGTCACCGGCCCGCGGTTAGGCGGGGTGAGGTGGAAATGAGGTGAGACGTGAGGCGAGGCGACGTTCCCCGGCGGTGGGCGGGCATAGAACTCTCGAAGGTGGTAGCGAGAGCACCGGTAGCCCGCCTCGATGGCGACAGTCGGATGCCGGTGATGTCTTGAAGGTGCCTCGGTGATGTGCAATGATGCACGAGTCAGCCGATGAAGGTGGTGGATTATGAAGCGGAGGTCGGGGTGGTCGCAAGAAAACACCGTGGTTCTCGTATAATGACCGCGTCCCCGAGCCAACAGAGCACTACTAATGACGATCAGTGAAGACTGCTCGATGAACTATCCAATATTATCGCAATGAAACTATGCGATCAAACTATTCGATGTTACTGTGACGCTATATGCAATCAGACTACTCGATGTTACTCAATGAGTTATGGAATCGAACTACTCTATGATACTTTGATGCCTTCTTGAATCAGACTACTCTATCGTGTGCGTCGCCAACAAACTATTTCCAACACTTCATTAATAATACTAAATCTCGTCAATATTGAGTGACTAAAGAAAAAAAATATAGAAGAAAAAACTGTTCTAAATACTCTATACCCACAGCCCTTTTTACCGTTTTAATCTATTTTCATCAATGCGTCGTTATTATTTAGCTTACACTTCAATTTAATTTTTATATATATGGATTCTCAAATTCTTGCCTTCATTATAAGAATGATTGTAGAAATAAACACAACTTTTAATTTCTTCATTTTACCGTATAATTGGAACAAAAATAATTTACTTCCTCAGTGTTGTAAATAAAATTCAAATATCATAATTCATTGAACACTTCATAAAATTGTTCGCCGGAAATATTGTTTTCCTTGTTTCGCGGCATTTATCTTATAAGAAAATAAACACTCCCGAACGTTTTAATTTATTTCCTTATTATTTCCTTCTAATATTAAAATGAATAATGAATTAACACATAAAAGTACTAGACACGACACAGTAACATGTCTATATAGATCATACTATGTGATATATAGTACTAGTTTTTGCCAGTGGCCTCGCTTGCGTTAATGTATATTTGACCTTAAAAGCACAACAAACAGAAATTCGCATTTATAATATTATTTAGGGCTAGCATTTTTCCATTTAACTCCTTATACACTTAGTTCTTGTCAAAAAAAAACCATTATCACGTTAGCTTCATTTTATTTGGTGTAGTCCGGTGAAGCTGTTAAGACCCTGCTAGGTCAATAGCGTAGTCAGTTCGAGAAAAAATTCATTTAATTTGGTAATATTAAAGTGGGGAAAACGATGAGATGCATATGTTTTTTCCTTTGTACATAGAACATAATGTTAAAATAGTAAACTACGCAGACAAAGTGACGCTTCGTCTACGGTCAAGAAGTGTTCATCGCTACTGTCCAATCCGGGCTGACTAAGAGTATATGAGTTTAAGAGCAAAAGGAGTGGGGAACTCAAGCCTAGATTCTCTAGGGCTCTCGACTACGCTGCTACCGCGATATAGTAACACCGCATTCTTTAGCTAAGTATGCACACAACACTGTAATTAATAGATACACACATACAATATATAGCTGTGCCCACGACTCCGTCCGTGTCGAACCTAATGTAAAAAGCAGTGACTAAATTACTACCCGTCTCTCATACTTGCTTCGAGCTGTCATTTAAATTACAATAACTTTTGACAGAGTGGACCTTTTTTTCAAACTTACTACGCTATTCACCTAGCATTTACAGCTTCATCGGACTACTAAGGCGAGCGCTTAAGGCACTCAGCCGATTTTATTTGACAACTAGCTCAAGGGTGCACGACACACCTCGGCTTGGGCTGCTGCCTAACACACGAAATTCGCGACCTATCTGAGCTAAGCTAAGCTATATATTCATACTTATATAAGTTATTGATACATATATGTGTATCAAGCATGTTACTGTATCGCGCGACCAGTGCACTCAAGGGCTCCACGCCGAGGGACGGACCTAGGCTTGAGCCGCTGCCGAGGGGGGCCTAGTCTGATGTACAGAGTGGACCGATTTTAATGAAACAAAGGCTACATGTTACTCGAAGATACGTTTTATAATCATAATAGTCGATTTGCTTGACCAGGTTTTATCATGAACTTTGTATTTTAGCGGTGATGCGTGTCCAAACAAACAGACAGACAGGCATTTCTAATTTTGATTGAAATGTATTTTATTACTTATTTCTAGATACCTGCAACAATTTTCTTAGTGAAAATCGAAAAGTACAGAGACGTTAAATTTACATTCTTATTATATATGTAGATATTATATGTATAGATATTATATATGTAGATATCATATGTATAGATATTATATATGTAGATATTATATGTAGAGATATTATATATGTAGATATTATATGTATAGATATAATGGCCTTCTTGAATTAGTTAACCTTAACCAAAATTGCCCGATCAATACAAAAATACTTTATTCAGTTTAGGCCCTGAGAAGGCGCTTATAAACGTATAAACGTCAAAGCTACCAGTTCGGAAAACAACCCACTCATGGAGAAGAACCGACAAGAAACTTGATCTGGGCCATCATTTCGTTATACATATTTAAACTTTTTTTTTTTTCTCGAATTGACTACGCTATTGACCCGGCAGGGTCTTCACAGCTTCACCGGACTACTATATTTACGCAAACTCATAGATAGTTCGTTTTTGGCGCATGCACGGAGATTGGCGTCATTTCCCGACGTCACCATCGTTCACATATTGATCCACCCTAGCCTTTAGATATTAAAACCCGCATGACTTGGTGCTTGAACTCACTATCCAGCAAATCGATAACGCGCTTTGGGGCGTTGTTATAAAACCAAACACTATTAGGTACCTAAAAAACTGTTATTGGTCGCGTGAGCCTAAAACATTGAATGACCAATTTATTATTGTTTCTTTTTTTTTTATTGTAGAACGGCAAAATGACTGCACTGCCTGATGGTAAGCACAGTACCATCCAAAAATAATGGCGACCACCGAGAGACACACTATCCATCGCCGGTTGCCGCTGTCATGCTGGCCTGGTAAAAGCTGGATATGCACAGGTTGATCCCGAAACGCGACCCGCAGAAGCGAATCACTATGATGGGCTTTTTCGCCATATGCATGGTGGTCGCGACCCAGTCGGGCTTCAAAACCCTACCACCCCGCTATCGCCATTGCCTCGTTCGTTATTCAGCAGGGTGCACCATGTGCAGGTGAAGTTGGCTTAGATGTCTTAAGTCTTAAGATGTTATGTGACACCCCTTACACCCCAAAAATGTCTAGTAGGTATTTAGATTATGGTTCTGAATCAAGCTTATCTAAGTTTTTACGGACATATATTAGATCTCAAATACATGTGCGCGTTTGTGCAGTACGTATATAATAAGTTCGCATACAAGTCGCAAAATTATACTTATATGGTTAATTATTTTGCTTGATTAGTTACGTTAAGTGGAAATTTCCAACATTGCAGCAGCGTAAGCCGAGATTCGCAGACTTTGACAGTCTTACGCTAATTAATGTCGGCTATGTGCTTTCTGTACTGGCTTCCAAGTTTGGTGAAGCTTTAGAAGCTCTTTAGACTGCAGCGTTAGTCAGCCCATAAAAGGAGCGATTAGCATTATGAGCATTACGGTAGGTGGTAGAGCCACGCTGAAGCTATTACTGGGTTCAGTTGAAATGGGTCGGCTCGCCCGGAGTAGTACCACCTTTTCATAGAAAACCGACGTGAGGTAATAGTGCTTCCATTGTTGCGTTTCGTGCGTTTAGTGAGAACGCCGGAGGCACCACCCATACCATGGCAACGCACTTGCGACTACCCTGGTGTTACTACATAGACACTAGTCTATGGATGGCGGTGATCACTTAACATCAGGTGACACGCCAGTTCGGTTGCCTCCTATGATATAAAAAAAATTAGCATTTACATCGCTGGATAGTTTATATTAGTATGGTATTGATGTGCGATAATATGGTGATTATCCGTTAGAAGACAACGGATACATAAAGTTATTTTTTATTTGATCCATGCATCGCCTAGACACTACGTGATATTCTCAATAAATTGAAGTGAAACTTTTTATGACACGGTAGTGGAAAAATTTTCGTTACACGTTAAACATAAGGAAGGTATGTATTTGTGTGTAAGTGAAAGTATGTATAAGTGTATGTCTGGGTCTATTAGTATATCAAATATATATATGTTTTAATTTATTTAGAGGTTTTTTTTAGCTATATCAGCCCCATAGTAACCTTAACTTAATTTACAGGCTGAATATCTTAAATAAAACACATTATTAAAGCGAATATAAACTACTATAGCGTCATTAATGACGACTCAACATCTTAAATAAATTCAGTGCTTCAATACTATTAGGTTTGGATAATAACCCACGAAACATTCCAATATCTTGTAAATCCAAGTTAAAGTATATCAAAATGATTAAATGTTTCGCATTCATTCATATAAGCCAAAAAATTTTCATTTCCTCCGTGTGTACACACTGATACACGCACAGTTTTTTTATATAATATCAAATGTTCACATTAAATTAAACTACTGTATGCATTAAACAAATGTAGAAAAGCAGATGTTACTTCATTATTTGGGATAACGGCTGAGTAGGCGTACAATAGGGTTGCTTAATTCAATTCGATGTGGTGTCTGCACGAGAATTTTAGCCTAATTATGTACTATAGACTAAACGAGCCATAAGGTTACTTTCCTACGCCTTTCCACACCTAAGATTATTGTGAGTTTGTTTGTTATTTCTATAAAAGTGTTCTGAGTAGGAGATCTATGCCCTATTTCTGAGGTACTCGATTAAACTATCATTAGTTATTGACTCAATAAAGTTATCCGTAAGGAAACTGTCAAAACTTTTTTTTTCGAACTGACTACGCTGTTCGAACTGTCTGTCTGTACGTTTCTGAGTTCACAACGAGTTATAACTAGTTCTTTGATGTTCACTAGACGGCTCTTTTTAAGAAGCAGTGTTATAAATTGGTTTAATTATTTTAATTCTTAACTTATACTAGTAATATTATGATCCAAAAATACTCTGGATCTGGCAAATCGGTAATGTGTTTTGGGACTTTGTTATGAAAACTAACACTATTACCTAAAAATGACCTAGAAATGAAACATGGAATGACCAGTTTGTCATTGTTCCTAGTATTTAATTTATGTCGGTTTTTTTCTAAATCCTGATAAAGTTTTTGTGAACATACATTAGAAGAAGATGTAGGTAGTACATCTCACTAGGTAGTAGATGTAAAAATACTATTGACAAAAGCCTATCCAAGTTACTTATCTACAATCGCTAACACTAGTAGAAAACGGAAAAATGTATGGAGATGACATATCTGAACGCTATATCAGATGATCGTTAGCGATTGTAGATAAGTAACTTGGCTAGGCCCCCCAATTTGACAAGTTATCCAACCGATAACGCTATTGAACAGGTAAATGTGAGTCAGAAGCCGGGCACTATACTATACTAATATTATACAGTTGAAGAGCTTGTTTGCTTGAACGCGCCAACCTCAAGTACTACTGGTCCGATTTGAAAAATGATGTCTGTGTTAGATAGCTCATTTATCGAAGGCTATATAAAATTACGCGATGTCATGAGCAGAGCACCAAAGAAGAACTTTTCAAAATCGGAGTTAACGTACGTATTATTTCAAAATATATTCACCTTCTACGTAAAGGAAGTCGCGAGACAAAGTTAGCGTTACCCAAAGTACTATTCCACGCGGACAGAAGCTAGTTTCTTTTATATGAAATCTACCAGCCAAGTTTTTGTCAAGTGTTACTACTATCTACTGACCTCAAATAAAAAGTCTACCACCAAATATGCTATCAATATACCTGCAAGTGCACTCGATGCTTTCATTTTATGCTTGTATTTATATAATCGACCACATCGTTAATTAACATCGGGCAAATAAACGAGGTTATTTTATACATTTTGAAATTACCTTAATTAATTAACCGCACAATTAACGTGTTTGTAACAGTTCAACGTGAATTGATTGCACCGCGGTTCGAGATTCAAAATAGTGTGAGTGGAATCGTGTTTCACAGCAAATTATCCATGTTGTGAAATTATTGTAAACATTCGTACCTAATTGAATTTATTTTCAATAATAGCCCGTTCTGTCGTATGGGATTTCAACCTATTTATTATTTTATCGTCGACAAATCCACACTGCATCTAGTGGTATGACTGCTGAAATATCAAACCGATGTCCGCAGGTTCGAACCCCGGCAAATACCAAATATATTTGACAATGATTCTGTAGGTGGTAGAGCCACGCTGAAGCTATTACTGGTTTCAGCATGAATGGGTCGGCTCACTCGGGGTAGTACCACCCTTTCACAGAAAACCGACGTGAAAAGTAACGGTGCTTGCATTGTTGCGTTTCGTTCGGTCAGTGAGAACGCCGGAGGCCCACTTGCCCGTCCACTCTCTCCCTTTCCCGCCGTCCCTCCCCTCAAACACAGGCTGGCAATGCACTTGGTGATGCAAGTGTCTATGGATGGTGGTGATCACTTAACATCAGGTGACCCACCTATTCGTTTGCCTCCTATGATATAAAAAAAAACAATTCACGTACATTTACTAATTCAAATTGATAATACTATTGGCTGACAGTGAAGGACAACTGAGGAAACCTGAACCTGAGAAATATTCTTGTAATAATACTATAAGTTGGAAAATATAGAACTGTGGATTTCTCAGTGTTTGAAATGACCAATACGTCGTGGGCTGGCGTGGTGATTATGACCATACGTTCCTTTGGAAAGATGCCTATGGCTCTGCAATATCGCGCAGTAGAGCGAGCGCACACCCACGTGCCCGTGCGCTGCGCCGGCACACTACTCGCAGAGCACCGCGAACCACTCCCGGCACCTACAATATATGTCTTTATTTTATTATCATTTCCAGTTTCTATACACCGAAAACGAAGTTCAAATTTTGCTCTTTAGATATTCTATATGATTTGTGCACTGCATGCACTTTAACGTTTTATTATTAAGACAATTATTTGTATTACTTCAGTTCGCAATCAACCACGAACGACTCAACACCGCTGTTCGCTTACGTTTCTTGCTGAGCTGAAAGATTCGTGGTAGATAGGCATACACTATTACAAAAGTTATACTTGGTGTATGGGGTCCTGATTCAATTGAACACTATTGCCATGTCATAATTCTTTAACGTTGCTATCGGTTTTTTTTAAAATATAATATTTAATACCTACGAATTATTATTATTTACCATTATTAAGCAAACAATTCTTTAATAATAATAATAATATTTATTAAAAACAAAGCAAAGCAAATGACAAAGATAGGTACTTAAACTATGACATTGAATTTAATTGAATAACTTTTTGAATATATTTTTTTTTATATGTCATAGGAGGCAAACGGACAGATGGCTCACCTGATGTTAAATAATCATCACCATTCATATACGCTTGCAACACAAGGGGCGTCGCAAGTGCGTTGCCACCCTGTCTTGGGGGAGAGGGGGAGTAAAGGAGGGAAAGGAGAGAAGGTGGGCCTCCGGCGTTCTCACTGACCGAACGACACGCAACAATGCAAGCACTGTTACTTCACGTCGGTTTTCTGTGAGAGGGGGGGGAGAGGGGGAGTAAAGGAGGGAAGGGGAGAGAAGGTGGGCCTCCCGCGTTCTCACTGACCGAACGAAACGCAACAATGCAAAGCACTGTTACTTCACGTCGGTTTTCTGTGTGAGGGTGGTACTACCCCGGGCGAGCCGACCCATTTCTGCTGAAACCATTAATAGCTTCAGCGTAGCTCTACCACCTACAAAATATACCTACATACTACCTACCTACATACATACATACACCAACATAGTACTAATCTACAACGTATTGCCGTTTTCTAGTGTTAAGAAAATAGATCACATTATTTCACCAAATAACTCTAATACTAACAACAATTTTAATAATGTTGGAAGCGGTTTCAATTGGAATATTTTGTTGCCACCTTTGACAGTTACGCTCAGATATGTGAGCACAATGAAATTGCCTTAGACGTATGTATGTTTTGTGCTTTTAAAGTCGAAACCTGCACAGATTGTACCCTACTTGTACTAAGGATTACTCTTTCGTGTTCGAAGACAATTCCAAGTTATCTTACTCATATAGTTCCGATTATTTCATCCACAGTAAAACTCCGTCGTAAAGTTGAAAGAATGTTTTTATTTCATATTTTTGAACTCTTTAATGTCTGGAAATACTTGTCAGAACTACTCCGAGCAATTATTTTTGCATCTTATAGTATATTTATAGAGATTTTTTTTTCAATGTCAGAGGAGACAAACGGACATGTGGGTCACCCGATGTTAAGTGATCACCACCGTCCATAGACACTTGTAACACTAGGGGAGTTGCAAGTGCGTCGCCAACCTGTGTTGGGGTAGGGAAGAAAGGAAGAAGGGAAGGGGGAAAGGTGAGGAGGAAGGGGAAGGGAGGTGGGCCTCTGGCGCTCTCACTGACCGAACGACACGTAAGAATGCAAGCACTGTTAATCCACGTCAGTTTTCTGTGAGAGGGTGGTACTACCTCGAGCGAGCCGACACAATCATACTGAAACCAGTAATAGCTTCAGCGTGGCTCCACATGCCAAAAGACCTATCTAAATATCATGCCACGTGTTACGAAAAACGTATATAATCGGTCGGTCAGGGATGCCAATTAACACTCTGTAGGCACTGTGACTATTTATCCGAGCAGAGCTTCGCAGCTTCGACTAACAATAACCTTCACTTAGAAGTGCGTATAGATCAACAACACCTTGCCCTTTTATATGACAAACTGTGGAAGTTGAAACAATTACTATTTACTCAAATTTCCCCAAAACAGTTTAGTAACACAAAAATATTAATAATGATCCAATTATTGTTATTTAAGTAATACAACTATTCTATATAATCGTTCTTATTTGTGTAAAGAATTGATGTATATAATATAGTGGCGCTAGTGTTAATGTTTCGGTGGCGTGGTAATCACGCCTCTCGGGTGTATCGTAGCGGTACCGGACGTACTCAATAAGACACGGTTCTTGGGAGTGTAACAATTTCAATACAAAATATAAGTTAGAAAGTACGCCAAGTAAGAACGTAGGAGTAGTGTGGCGCGGCCTGTTGGAGGCTGAGGGTGGAAAATATCAAAACAGCTTATGGCATAATCAGTTTTAAATAAAGGAAATATAAGGCCTGTAAATTCATTTCATAATTTAAACAAATGATGGTAGGTAAGCATAAAGCCAGTTTGCTCAGGAAAATGGGTCGCATTTGATGTAATTAATTTAATATAAACAAAATGAGGCGCCTACCGACTGGACTAAATCCGGCAGGAGCTCATTTATCGTCATTTTATGTTTATGATGTAATTTTAAGGAAATAAAACTTAGCCGAGGTGAAAATTTCTGAGAAATGAGCGTAGGCAAGGTTTTTTATGTTTTTACGCCCTTTACGTTTATGTTTTGTATTTTGTAGCATACAGTCCACTTAATATTAACTAGTAATTGCAGGATTGTTTTCGGATGATAGCTTAGCGGTTAGTTTGTTCGAATCCTTTTGAATTAGCCAAAGCTTTCAGTGAGAGTAAAGACCGTATTACGATCATAGCAAGGTTGAGTTTTTATCAGGGCCTCGTGCCAGACTGGGGCTCCGTACATGGCCATGGACTTGACTACTCCTAGGTACAGGGAGCGGGGACCAGCACTGGCACCTCCTATGTTGGGCAGTATGCCCGCCAGAAGTGAGGCAGTTTGTTTTACCTTCAGAGCCATCTGGGCAAAATGCTCATTGAAGTTCCAACGACTGTCTAAAACTACTCCCAAATATTTTAGTTGGGTGCCTACTTGAATTTGCACACCGCCAATTGTCATATGACAGCCACGTTGAATAGCCCTGCGCGGGCCGTAGAAGCAGATGGCCTCTGTTTTGTCCAGAGACACTTCCAGGCCTAGCATCCGTATTCTTCTTACGACCTGCGCTACACTCGCGGTCGCCAGGAG
>MU162695.1:0-13985 GCA_015888305.1 Antheraea pernyi
AGTCGCAAGTGCGTTGCCGGCCTTTTATTTGGGGGTTGGGCCTTGGGTCATCGGTGCTCTCACTGACTATTACCAATAATAATGCACTATTACTTTACGTCGGTGTTTCTATGGGTGGGGTGTACCCGGGGGAGCCAACCCATTCATGCTGAAACCAGTAATAACTTCGGCGTGACTCTACCACCTAGTAACTGAAACAATAAAAATAATTGAAAACGCGTTCCTTGATTGACGGTTGACACTGTTGGTATGTTAAGCTGTAAATATAATAAATATGTACTTAATTAAAATATATTGCAGATTACAGATTAACGTGTACGTTTGTTGCAGTAAGACGTGGTAGCTGCCAGGTCTATTCCAGGCAGAAGTGCAAAGTAACGTCCACTATAATATAAATTTAATACGGTTTTTCAGGTTTTCCGCTGACAACAAAAACATAAGTGTTGCATAATGCCTAGTTTTACTCAGCACTTATAACGTACGTGATTCTTAAACATAACAACAGACGAAAGCAACTCGCATTAAAGCGATGCCAAGAGTCGTAAACTGTGGAATTTACTTCAAAACAACTCTAATACCTTTTCGCTTAATGTCGTCTGCTCTGAGAAGACGTTGCGTGGATTACTAGAGGCAATATGAGAGGGTTATGTGACTATTAATTAAAGCCCTTAGGGTGTAGTAAGTTTTAAAGTAATTTTTTTTATTGTATTAACTTGTATTGTTCGCTTCTGTTTTAACAAGGTACAGCAGAAATCATCAAATTCGATACCAAGATTGCAATCTCTGATTATGTGTCAGTAATAACCAAGTCTTGCCAAATGTTAAAACCTGATTAATAATTACCCTTAAACTGATATTCTGACAACCAGAAAAATGGTATATGTACGCAAGAATCAACAAATTATTTGTATTTATTTATTTTTGCTTCTTTTATTTTCAGTTACCCTTTTACACTACTCTCCTATTAATTACGTATTTTATGTTACCAGCTATAAACCTCACGTCCGCTGTCAAACCTATTATGAAATCCCAGTTCCTTGTCAAAATTAAAATTACAACTTCAATTACAGTATAAACTTTGAAATCAAAAACATCTAAAAAGTTCGGCTTCAAAGAGGTTTTACAACCAATTCATAACACAAAGCAAGGAGAGTGCCACTTCTACGCATTTGTATATACTATATATACTGCAGACAACTAATATACAATGAAAAATACGCATTTTATTTTAAATTATGACCGGCATGTACATCTAATTTACCATTTTGAAATTGATATTTAGCATTTTTTTCTGTGCTTTTCAAATACATTATCAAAAGGTTTAAAAGATGAATTAATAATCATGATCAACCGACTATGTCCTCGTCAAATAAATCGAACTCATCGACTAACTAACTGCAGTACAAAGAACAATACCTTTAATAACGTTTGTGTAGAGCACGATTTTGCCAAGAGTGTTTGTGGGTCAGTTCAATCTCAGTAACCAAAAATTTCGGCCTAGGCCTACTATCAAAACGTACGATAATTTTGTCAAGTATTTCATTGCTAATCTTAAGACATTTAACGAACTTTAAAATTACCACGACTCTCTAACTTGCATCTAAATCATGACTGACAAATCTTGGTGGCTTCATACTATGCTCGTGCAACACCTCAAGGGAGTGAGGTAATCGTATCAAACACCATATATCATCACGCTAAGACCAATAGGAGCGGAGCACCAATGAAGAATGTTTCAGAATCGTTTTTTTTTCTTTTGAGACGTGACACACAAGACAAGACACTTTAATTATATTTGTACTAGCCTCTGCCCGCGACTTCGTTCGCGTAGAATATTTACTTTGGGCTAATGCAGCGGAAGCTCTCAAGAGGAAAAAAGAACCCGAATTTGTAACATTCCTCATTGGTGCTCCGCTCTTATTGTTTTTAGCGTGATGATATATAACCTATAACGTCCCTCGATAAATGAGCTATATAATACTGAAAGAATTTTTCAAATCGGACCAGTAGTTTTTGAGATTATCCCTTGCAACGTCACAAACTCACAAACTTTAGATTACCCCCTACAACGTCACAACGTCACAAACTCACAAACTTTACCTCTTTATAATATTAGTATAGATATAGATTATACTATGGCAATTACATAAATATCACAATAACACTCATTATAAATATAAGTAATTATGTACCAACAACCCATTACCACGATTAAAGCTCCAAGACCTCGAAATCTCCGATGGCATTCAAAGTGTTTGGGGATAAAATCGGACCACAAAATGGGGTTTGGACGGTAAACATAAAACCGCTAAGGACGAATAGGTAATTACGGACTATGATCGATAGCCTTGGTAATGCCATAGCTAAATATTATGTTAGTGAGTCTAATTCACTTAGGGCTCTTTGTTATATATATAAAAAGATTATAGAACATTAAGCCTAAGTGCTTTTATAATGCTTCGAATTTCAATAAATTTCCAAGACGGGTGGTGTCTACAAATTTGCTCCTGTTTAAATTGTTTTTGTTATTTTATGAAAAGTATGTGCTTAAATTGTGCTTAATAAAAGTGCTTAATATTATAAAGAGGTAAAGTTTGTGAGGTTGTTGGGGGTAATCTCAGGAACGACTGGTCATATTAGAAAAAATATTTCAGTGTTAGAGAACTCATATATCGAGGAAGACTATAGGATATATATCACCACGCTGAGACCAATAGGAGCGGAGCACCAATGAAGAATGTTTGAAAATCGTGGTTTATTGTCCTTTTCAGAGCTTCCGCTGCGTGTTAGTTCGTTAAGAGAAATTTATTGGTCATATTATCAACAACAATTATGAATTCTTATTCTCATTTTTTACGCACTTCGAGTATTATAATTACGCTGTCCGTATCAGTCTAGAATCTTATAGCCCGAAGCTCCTACAGTAGTATAAAGTAAGAATTCACAGAAATGTTTCCCTTCCGATAATAATGCCATGTTACCAGTTCGTTTGTAATTACCGCCCTTGAGAACTAGGTCAAAATGTCACCTTTAACCGTAATTATTTACTTATATTAGCAAGGATTTACATACTATTTAGTTATACATTACACTATGGTTATATAGCCTTCGCGATAGGCGTCTTGCAGTCTGCCTTTTATAATATTCGCTTATATTTTAAATCATATTTCGTGTGAAAGAAAATTGTACATAATTATACGTCTAAATCAAAGTAACATGCTCGACTTAAAAGCGCTCTTATATTTAGTTATCGTGCAAAAGTAATTAACATAAATTCAAAACAATAGTCATACCAACATATAAATTTGCTACTGCTGAATATTTGAATGGACGTTACTTTGCACTTCCGCCTGGAATTGATTGGCCGCTGCCACGTCTCAAGATGAAACATGTAACCACCACAAAAGATTACACGTGTTTACTTCTTCAAGGAGCATTTTCAAATTTATGTAAAACTTCCGATGACAGACCACTCGCACGCTTACAGTTTCATTCTATGAACGGCAGCGGCCAATCAATTCCAGATGGAAGTGCAAAGTAACGTCCTCTCAAATACTTAACGTTTCTGTAAAGTAACACCTTTATTGATCAAATACTATTTTTTGGTAAATTTCACTTAAATGAAAACGTAGTTTTAACTATCAACCTATTCAACGTTTTAGTGCTTTTAAATGCCAGGAATTATAGAGTTCCATAGTAAACATAGATTATTTGTGTCGGATACACAATCACTACCTATTATAAAACTAAGTTCTCTGCCACGTCTGTCTGTCTGTCTGTTCGCGATAAACTCAAAAACTACTGAACGGATTGTTATGCACTTTTCATCAGTAGATGAAGTGATTAATGAAAGTTGAGGCATATAATTTGACATGGTTTCTTTTATTATCCGGAAGGGACTACGTCCGCCGGGCCCGCTAGTCGATTATATAGTGATTGTTACACGTTAATTTGAAACATAGTGTAATAAATTAGAACTTTTATATTCTACAGCTACATACCAAAAATGTCAACCGACTGTAGAGTCACCGTCAATCAGCGTAGCGTTTAAACAGTTTTTGTAGTTTCAAAACTTGTTCAGAACTACCTGTTAACTATCTCTCTCCTAGACATAGGTATATTGTCATTCTTTCATTAGTTCTTTATACTCTGTAAGCACTGAGATAGTTATATGGTGGGTTAAGGTTCCAAATATGCTGCTGATGATAAACCTCATTTCACACACTGTTAGTATTTATATATCTAATGTATACGTTACAGTAAGTAAGTGGCGAGCGTGTCGTACTTACAATTGTTTTTAAAGAGCATTTCTATAATTGTATATGGTCACATAATTTTATATTTCTTTAATACAATTATAAAAGATCGGTTGAGTCGTTTCGGAGTTCATCGTGGACCAACATTATGACACCGGATTTTTATATATTTATAAATATATACAACGGGTAAACCAGCGTGTGGTACAATGTATTGTAGATATGGGTCAACATTTAAATCTCTAAATTAGTGTTTATGACTATTATAATGACCACCTTTATTAACACACTTAGTCGAGACCAAAGCCGTAAAATTAAAATTTCGTTATAAAAAAGATTCCGTGTTCAAGTGGACTTATACGGTTGTGTTTTTAAATGTTATAAGATATAATTAGCTGCTATAAATATTGATTAAAAAAAAAGAAACCGCCTTCGATGCGAAAAACTAATAAGGCACTAAAAAGCGAAAAATACTTAATTATTAAATTAACCAAATTAAATAAAAAATATTGATATTCGCGCTACTATATTGATATTTTTATTTTTCCATTTTTAGTGTACATAAATATATCTGGTTTCTAATGGGTATAATAAATCAGTTCCATTTTCACAAAAATACGTAGAGACGAAGTGGGTGAAAATCAAATAAACGATATTTCACCCCCTTAGGTGTTGAATAATTTATTCAAATTTATATGGGACCATCTCTGAATATAACCAATTCAAATAAAAATTATTAATATCGGTTCATAATTGACGGAGATATCGATTAACAAAACAAAAAACATACAGAATGTAGTAACCTCCTCCTTTTTCGAAGTCGATTAAAAATACTTTACAGTTTTTTGTTATGTAAAATTTCCTTATAATGTGTTTTTCTTAAATAACACTATATATTAAAAACAATATCTTGGGTTAATTAAATCAAAATAATAAATGTGTCCATTTCTGAAAGCGCATTATGAAACAGATAAGGAACTTTAGGGAAACTAGCAATCCGACCCGACTTCGCATGGGTGTAAAATACTAATGTAGATATATTTTGTTGGGCCACAATCTTTAAATTTATTTAAAGTCATAAAATCTACACACAGACACGTTTTTGTTTTGCGTAATTTTAATCCTGTGATATATTTTAGAATATTCATTGAAATATTTGAAATCATATACTGTAAAGGGTAATTTTGATCTACGTACAATGCGTAATGTAACTAAAGTTTTTTTTTTTTTATAATATAGGGAGCAAACGAACAGGCGGGTCACCTGATGTTAAGTGATCACCGCCGTCCATAGACACTAGCAACACCGAGGTAGTCGCCAGTGCGTTGCCAGCCTGTGTTTGGGGGGAGAGGGGAGGTGGGCCTCCGACGCTTTCATTGAACGAACGAAACGCAACAATGCAAGCAATGTTACTTTACGTCGGTTTTCTGTGAGAGGGTGGTACTAACGTGGACGAGCCGACCCATTCATGCTGAAACCAGTAATAGCTTCAGCGTGGCTCTACCATCTATTAACATTTTAATTTAAATAGATAAAGGTTAAGACTATGTTGGTTAAAAAAGCGCCGCGAAGAATATTTTTCTATAAAATGTAAAGATAAAAATAATTACTACAGGTTATCCATATTATGTAGCATTATGTATTAGGTTTTTACCTATGAAATTGCCGTTCTGTCGTACTGGCTATTTCAAAACAAAATAATTTTTGTTTGGCTAAGAATCCTAAATTCAACTTCAAAAAAATTCTAAATTACATTCTCCTCGCATTTCAATATTTTTTGTCATCATGGATACGTTACAAATTCGAGTAATTATGGAATATGAGTACCGTCGTGGTAGCAACGCGGCACAAGCGGCACGCAATATCAACGACGTTTACGGAGCTAACACTACAAACCAATGCACCACCTGTTATTGGTTTGCTCGCTTCCGTTCTGGGAATTTCGACCTGAAAAATAAACCACGCGGTCGTCTGAAGACTTTGGTCGACAATGACGAATTAAAGGTGATTGTGGAAGTCGATGATACACAATCTACGGCTGAATTAGCAGCAGCTTTCGACGTTAGCGGCAAAACAATATTGGACCATTTGCGTCAAATTGGTAAGGTAAAAAAGCTTGACAAATGGGTTCCCCACGAACTCAATGATCGCCAGAGCGAAGTACGCGTCGAGACGTGCCTTGCACTGCTCAACAGACACACAAATTAAGGAATTTTGAACTGCATTGTTACCTGCGATGAAAAATGGATTCTATTTGATAACCGCAAGCGCTCAGCAAGTTGTTTGGACCCTGGTTCAGCACCTAAACAATGCCCTAAACGAAAACTTACCCCTAGAAAAGTGATGGTCACTGTTTGGTGGTCTAGCGCCGGTGTGATTCATCACAGCTTCTTACCAAACGGGGTGAGCATTACTGCACATGTGTACTGTGAAGAACTGAACACAATGATGGAGAAGCTGGCACATCTCCAACCAGCATTGGTCAATCGCTCGTCTCCGCTGCTCCTGCACGACAACGCGCGACCTCATACTGCACAGCAGACGGTCTCCAAGTTGCAAGAACTGGGGTTGGAAGTTCTCCGTCATCCGCCCTACTCACCAGACCTTGCGCCTACAGACTAGTACTTTTTCCAGAATTTGGATAACTCCTTGGCTGGAAAAAAATGCAATACCCGAGAGGCAGTACAAAATGTCTTTGAAGAATTTGTTGCCTCCCGTCCAGCTGATTTCTTTAAGAAGGGCATCAATAAACTGCCTCTGCGTTGGCAAAGATACATTGATTGCATGGGTGATTACTTCGATTAATACAAATAAAAAACACATTAAAAAAATTCGTTTAAATTTTTTCATACAAAACGGCAATTTCATAGGTAAATACCTAATATTATGTAGTCATGCCTAATGTGACCTTGATAGCACATGACATTAAAAAGCTATTCAAATAAAATCAAGATTATTATAACAAGGTAGACCAATAACGGGACAATGAAAACGAGGAAAGGAGACCTCCTACAATGAGCCTATTCATACGAGAGGACTCGAGTGGACGGTGTAACGAGCGTATAGCCTTTTCATTATTCACAATGCGTGTGAGTGAGACGAACGTATGTTTCTTTGTTGACATACAAGTAATTTTAGGTCATTGTGATGGTACTGAAAAGAAAATCACATGCTATGTATGTACATACCGCTTTTACACTTAACAATAAAATTAAAAATCATTTCATTTTGTTACCGTTTTATTTATTACTAACCTCTGCCCGCGACTTTGTTCGCGTGTAGTGGTTACTTTGGACTAACGACAACACGCAGCGGAAACTCTTAAGAGGAAAAAACTTTTGAAACATTCTTCATTTTCGCTCCGCTCCTATTGGTTTTAGCGTGATGATATATAGTCTATAACCTTCCTCGATACATGAGCTATATAACACTGAAAGAGTTTTTCAAATCGAACCAGTTCCGGAGATTACCCCCTACGACGTCACAAACTCACAAACTTTACATCTTTATAATATTAGTATAGATTACAATTGTTATCGAAGTGAAACTTCTTATGGCACGGTAGGGAAAATTTTGCGTTGCGCGTTCCGACTTGAAAGTAACATAGAGTATTTGTGTGTATGTGTAAGTATGTAAGAGTGTCAGTCTGGGCGTAGTAGTATATCAAAATAAGTAAATGTATAGTTAAGTATTTATACCACGGGACTTCGTATAGTGTATAGTTTATTGAGCACTATCATATACTTATATATACCAGTATACTATACATATATACTCAAAGTGAAGTAAAGTAAAAAACTAACTAACTACTAACTTAATTTCTCTTATAACGCCAAAGAAATTTTACTTCTATCACGTGTGACAGTTACACGCACTTTTTGTTATTTATTTTTGTTTGGTAACTATTGTCGAGACCAAGTGTTATCAATACAAAAAAATATTATTATAGAGATGCACTCTTGGGCACAAAAATCTCAATAAGGTTGACATAGAAAACATGGCAGAATATCAAGCTCTGGACGATCACTTGTTTATTTTAATCCACATGTATTCACCAGATCAAAATCGTAAAGGACATGAGTTATGAGCATAAAATACACCACATGTCACTGAAAAATACAGAGGCACTCCCATACGCTTTACTGTTTCACATAACTCGTACATAAAATTACGTTCCTTGAAAAATGACAACACTGAACTAAGAATACCGAGAGAAGTGGATTCATGAAATGTCACGTAAGCCCTCGGTTCGACTTCGGGAGATAGGCCGCAAACAGCGACCAGGATAAAAAGACTCTGCCAACCCATCGATGACGCCAAATAACAGGTACTTCGAGAAGGATTCGCGAGATCATTTTAAAACGGTAGTAGACTTGGCCCGGGCAAGCAAAGCAATTGCCTGTCACTTCTCCAAGCGCTTGATTTATTTCCTCATTATTATGGGTATATAGTTGTTATCGGCTATAGTTTATTTTTAGGTCAATATTTAGGTAGACTCGGAACTATTCGTTTATTTAAAAGCTTTTTTCGTTGGTAAAACGATAGAAGAATTTTATGATAATGAATACTGATGTAGAAATTTATTAAAATGATATTTCATAAATATTTTTCCATTTAATCAATATTTTATTTGATAATTTTTAAATATTCTCGCTAAAACACTCGCGCCTGTTAGACTGACATCAAATTGTTCTAAACAACACTATTCCTCATCGGTATAAATGTGACTAAGTGTAAATATTAGAACAATGTTTCGAAAGCTGTGACGTCATACGTTATGATTGGTGTTTCTATTCATGTGATTACAGAATGAATTATTAATTTCTAATTAAATTGTCATATAAAAATTCAGCGTCATGATCTCTTCGACAATGGACTACGAAACCAGTAGATCGATCGTCATGACATTTGTCATTTATATATAACTAGCGAAATATCTCACAAGGAAAAAAGTGCCCGATTTTGAAACATTATTCATTGGTGTTCTGCTTCTATTGGTCTTAGCGTGATGATATATAGCCTACAACCTTCCTCGATAAATGAGCTATTTAAAACCGAAAGATTTTCTCAAATCGGACTGGTAGTTCCTGAGATCATTGCGTTCAACCAACCAAACAAACAAATTCTTCGGCTTTATATATTAGTATAGATTTGGCCCAACTTAAGAGATAGGATAATTTATATTTCGATTAATGGTCTCATTTTTTTTTTATTATTGTCAATGTTGATTATTATTTTTAATTGTAATTTTCTTCAGTCTCGAACAGATGGCTCTTTAAATTAGTTTGTTGACTGAAAACTATAGGACCAACTGTTATAGATATCTCATAGATGGCACCACGTTTTAATTTTTTATTTCTTTTTCAACTCTAGTTTATTTTAAGCGGTAGAGCCACGCTGAACCTATTACTGGTTTCAGTATGGATGGATCGAAACGCCCGGGGTAGTACCATCCTCTCGCAGAAAACCGACGTGAAGTAACAGTGCTTGCATTGTTGCGTTTTGTTCGGTCAGTGAGAGCGCCGGATACACAACTCCTCTCCCCCTTCCCACTCCCTGTTCTCCCAAACACAGGCTGGCAACGCATTTGCGACTCCTCTGGTGTTGTGACGATCACTTAACATCAGGTGATCAAATAATCATCTGGAGACGCAACCTTCTTCCCTCGGTGGTAGTTTTAAAACTAACCCAAAAGCTACTGAGCCGCTCAATCGCGGGGAGTGCGGGGAAGTAGGTGAAACTAAGAAGACGAAAACATCGAGTAGCCTGTGAGACTCCATGTCCATAGCTAAAGGTTAAACCCGCTTTCGGTGAAGGAAGATCGTAATTACAACATCGTATGATGGCATACTTTTTTCTAAACCCGCCTATCTGGCTATCTACCACCAAGCACTTGTGAATGTATTCCGGCAACAGCATCTAAGAATCCCTCTAGATTTAGGATGTTTACTATCTTGGAGTACATAGTCTTCTAACATCAGACAAGATGGTAGTCAACCGACAGATCCTATACAATATAAAAAAATTAAGAAACTGCGAATTCAAAATTATTCTCTTGGACTGTCCTGAAATATATCACGGTTTTCACGAATATTAGTCGAAAGAAAAAAAAATTATGTCATAGTAGGCCAACGAACAAGTGGGTCACCTGATCACCACCGTCCATATACACTAGTAACAGCAGGGGTGTCGCAAGTGCGTTGCCAGGCTATGTTTTGGGGAGTTGGAGGGGGAGGGAAAGTGGGCCTCCGGCGCTCTCACTGACCGAACGAAACGCAACCATGCAAGCACTGTTACTTCACGTTAGTTTTCTGTGAGAGGGTGGTACTACCCCGGACGAGCCGACCCATTCGTGCTGAAACCGGTAATAGCTTCAGCGTGGCTCTACCACGTATAAAACTTTTTGTTCAATATTTTTACAATAAGTTCCCATAGTAATTGTAATTGGTATGATGATATACAATGCGTTGTTATAATATGCTAGCCTTTCTTCACGGTTTCACTCGAGTTAATGTAGGTTTGACCTCTAAGTGTTTAAGATAAATAAGATAACAGTATGTTTTTCTGCGTGAAGGGTATCCTATTCCTATAGGATATAGGATATATTCTTTTCTGTATTCCAATTCCACTTTCAATTATTTAATATTAGTTAGTTCATTCTAGAAAATCTAATGCTAACAATGTAGGACTCACAAACAAAACCTATTACGACGAATCAATTTATAAAATAAACTAGACTTATACGATTCCAGGCCCGGTCGTATCTCGGGTCACTCAGGTAAAAGTCAGGGGCGAATAAAAGAATAGTCGCCGACGGGGAAAGTGCTTTCTGACACGCGAATGCGTAAACACGTTCGTCGCGACACTATTACATACCCGATGGCAAATTACTAAACCATTATCGGACTTTGTGCTTCGTGACCTTGTTTAAATACTAGCTTTCTTCGGCGACTTTGTCCGGGTACATTTTAAATTATTACAAATTTTAATTTAGCTTGCTTTGTTACTAGGTTTAACACAAGTCTTGTCGATGTTGCATGTTTGTTCAGTCCTCGTGCAATGAATTAAAAACAAAATGTTGTAAGTCTTGAGAAGAATAATTAGAAATAAAGAATTCCTTTTGGATAAAAGCTTGTTCCTAAAAATGCTTTTTAATATTAATTTATTTTTAAACTTTACTAAAAATTTGACGGCGACGAGAAACTCAAAAACTACTGAACGGATTTTCATTTTTCACCATTAGTTAAAGTGATTCACGAGAACGGTTTAGATATATAAATTGTTATGTTTTTTTTTTAATCATCAGCACGGCTTAACATCCACCGCGCCCGCTAGTAGATTACTAATCTTCTTGTAGTCCGATGAAGCTGTAAAGACCTTAACAGGACAATAGCATAGTCAGTTCGAGAAACAAAAAAAGAATCTTTATAAATATTCTCAAGATGTTCGTACGCCTGTATATGTGTGATAAACGGAATCAAAAATGTTGCTTAAACAGAAGGTATTCATTTAAATTTACTAAATTGTTCTTATCCCTTTTTCGTTGTTTTTACTCAGTTTTCTTGTAAATAAGTGAAGCAGTAGAAACAAATTAATTACTAACTTTTTTACGCTAAAACGTTAATCTAGATTAAAAAGTACCATGTCGTGAGTAATTTAAAAAAACGTACACGCAATAAACAAAACTGGTAATAAAATTATTTTAATCTCGAGTCTAGACAAAAGAGTAAAGCGTTCCGTACATACAGCGTGGTTGGCCGATGACTGACCGTAATGAAATATTCAGTACCGAAAAACGTCCTGTCTACCCTTGTCTTAAGTTTTACCTTAGCAAAGGTCACCGGTATAGTTAAATACGACATAAAAAGAGTCTTTTATAATCAGACATAAATAAACTAGCTGACCCGTACAACTTCATCTGCACCAAATCGGTTATCACCGGTTTCAATTTTATTTTTAATTAACCTAAAACCCGATTGCAGATTACACGGTTTTCAATTGTGAATCCAAACTATCAAGGGACTCACTCAAACATATACCCGATGGTATGTGAGAAATCTTTTAAAATAAGCCTAGAATTCGTTCGTAGCATCATCTACCGGGTTCAATTAAGAAAACTAACCTACATATATTGGCGGTACTGTAAAAAAAAGCTCGAAAGGTCTATGGACCCCCGGTTGGAACGAAGTTCTTTTCCCTTTTTTGTAGACGTTTACTATACAGCCAGTATAGTTTACATTATGAAAGTTCAAGTTGATAGAGCTAAATTGTAAATTAAACGAATGATCTGGGATAACCAAGTTAATAAAAGTTAATACATCAATAGATAACCCTTCAGTTGGAACGAAAATTTCATATATGTATATATTATCTCTCTCTCTCTTTCTTTTTCTCTGTCACGACACCTAACCTACTGCACATAGTCTTTAACCATGCACAATATGTAAAAATAAAATTAAATAATCATCTCTACTACTTCTTTTATCATAACGATCTTCAACTTGTATTAAAACATTTTCACACTCCATTGTATTGAAGAAAAACTGTCACTTGCCTGTAACTATTCGTCAAAGAGCTAGCCACGGTTTCGAGAGTGAATATTAATAAGCCAGTTTTTTATATATCTTTATGTGCTTCCGAACAACGTGCGGGCTACCTGGCTGCCGGTAAACGTTCCTTTTATTTGTGCATATCGCACCTTCACACACAAAAATATTGATTTTTAAATAATTTTAGGATCTTTTTTTTACATTAACTTGAAACGCTATTAAAACATGGAATTATTATTGCCAGATATTTTTGTTATTGACAATAATGTGCCTGATGCTATCTTTTGTAAATAAAAGTAATTTTAAACCACGTTGGGATAACCATAATTTGATTATTATTTTATTTAGACATAAATAAGTACAAATTAAATCTTCCAGATATTCATTCAGTTATTTACTCAATAGTCAGACCGATTTATTCCGATAATTGTGGCAGCGAATGTTATTGACGCAAGTATTTTTAAGATGGCGTCAGCCCCAAGTGATATGTTTACGCTTATCGTTGTTTTTCGTAGTTTACGATCAAATCTTAATATCATAATGGTTAATAAAATGAAATGTTTTTTCTGCAATGGAGAAAATAAATTGTTTTAAAATTAATTATTTTTATTTATAAAATATATCATCGGGCACATTATTGTATATAAAAAAATGTCTGTCTATGATAAACTTATGTTTTTAAAATGTTTTATGCGTTTAAAAGTTATTGAAAAAAAGATGTTCCTAAACTTATTTATAATTCAAAATTTTGACCTGGAACGGTGTGATGCGCATTGAAAAACACAACGGAAACCATCTACCAGGTATCCTGAATCCTGTTTTGAAGGACATAAAGGAAGATTAAAGAACCGGTTTTTCTAAAATTCTTTTTCTTCGAACATTGCTGGCTCTTGTACTAAGGTGTCGCAAAAAAGTTTAGTTATACTTTTCTCGGTCTAGCTCCTATTCTCACAGAGTGTGTAACGCGCAATAAGGAACTTCGTTCCAAAAAGCATAAGGAGATGAAATATAGCTTAAATATTTAGCTAACGTGTCTGCTATGTATATAGCACAAAGAAATTTTACCAAAGTCCGTCAAGAATTTCACTAACTACAAGTTTTTGACTTTTGTCCGTTATTCTGGAGAACCCCTTCCGTGTTATTGGACAAAAAATATCCTAAATGTAACCTTGTAATATTA
>MU162696.1:7073-23358 GCA_015888305.1 Antheraea pernyi
GCGTCGTGTGAACGGAACGTAAAGGCGTACATGTGCGCCGGCGCATCGTACGAGTGTCACTTTATCAATTTCAATCGTGCATTTCTTGTTTATTCGCTGCGGCACTTGTGTTGTCTGATACACATCTGGTTCACCCACTGTTGGGACACTCATAAAATTGACTCAGAGCATTTGTAATCCTAAATGTAGTTGTTACAAAATTATCGGGCACGTAACCAGCGTAATGTTTAAAAATATGATACATTAGTTTAGATACGTGGAGCGTATGGAATGAATTATTGGTATGATTGATGGAAAATTTTATTAAATCACTAGCCGTGCCCGCGACTTCGTTCGCGTGGATACTGATTTAGAAAACAGTGACTATAAAGTCATCTAACTGTACTAAGTCGACGTCGTTATTAAAATTGCAATAACTTATGATAGACAGAATCGATTTTAATAAACCAAAGACTGGCTGTTACTCGAAGATATGCTTTATTGTTTTCTCTGAAAACGTTTCATCATTAACACAGTACTCTAGTGAAATTAAGTCTTTTACATGGCTTAATATTGATCTGCCTGTTTACCTACAGTAGGATATTCTAAAAAATTCGTAGGTACATGGTGTTTTCATCCTTCTGCGAGGAAGTCGTCACCTAGAAGGAGGCGGCTGAGAGGGTACGTGAGCAGGATCCTCAAAGTGCCCCTCTCCGCCAACGGAGGACAGACAGGAGGAGGCGGCAGTTTGACCGCCTCCTCCCACCGTAATCGGACCTAGGGGAGATGTGTCGGGGGGCCCATCTTTCTATTGTACAGGTCCGGCGGACGGAGGAGACGGCCGGTGTGTACCCGGCTGTCTCCTAGCAGGACGAGGCCCGGCGGCGGCAATTTCGCTGCTGGGCCGGGGCGGCACGATGAAGTCTATAGAGATCTCGTGCCGCCCCAACTTAGCGGCAGACTTACACCGTGGGGTTTTAGTCCGTGCGAGTCGGACATAACCCATCCTCTCCCCCGAGAAGGTGGTGTATCGTCACTCCACGATAAAAAAAAAGGTACATGTTTTCATTCGAACCTACAGATTGACATTCCACTCGATAACCAGGACTAGGATTATATAGCGCCATAGGTCACTACTATCTACTATTAATACCTATCTATTAGCAGATACCCGATCGCTTCGTTGTGCGTTAAAAATGACAGAGTCAATGGAATTCAAAAGACAAGTAAACCTGGTCATAATCCAACGACAATATGTTTACATTTTCACGTGATATAGCTTCAAAAGAACTGTATATTTATATATTAAAAGTCGTGCTGGGCTATTGATTTCACCGGTGGAATATTAATCCGATGTCCTACGACAAGTACTAACGAATTTGTCGTAACTCGTGTACATTTACTAATTTAAATTGGAAACACTCTTGGATGACGGTGAATGAGTATGTCCTTGTAGTATTATTGTATGCGGAAAAATCTAGAACTGAGGATTTCTCAGAGTTTGAAATGGGCAATACGCTGTGGGCTGGCATGGTGATTATGTAGATACCTTCCCTTCGGAAGAAGCGTATGGCTTTGCAGTGGGTCTCTCACAGGCTGATGATGATGATGTTGATATATTTATATACTTGTATATGTATATATCTATGTAACTATATTCATTCTGAAAGCTAATTATATCAGCCCCACCTAGACGGGGAATGCATCCTGTGACTGATCAATGAACAGAACACGTAATTAACTCAGGAACGGCAAAGCTTTATCATTAATATTCTCATTGTGTTATATTCTTAGACCGCACTGTCTGCCGTCTCGCTTGCAACACTACAAACAACTTGATAAATCCATTTTGAACCTTATTTCTTTGTAATAAACTTGGTACTGTTTGCAAATGTTCGTATCCAAAGGGTGTCGACCTAGAACATGTGTTGTCCACGTGACCAAAGGGTCTTGTGAACATGGGAATTGTTAAGAGTTCGCAATAGCTATTATTAGGGATAGTGACGTCACTAGGATAAATTAAAACGCAAAGCGGAAAACTGAAATTGGTGTTTTTGGCAGAATCTAGACTGTTATGTAGTGGACTTTATGTTTTATTCATAATCTTGTGTTATTTAACTCTATATTTTGTAATATTGATGTTGTTTTATGTAGTTTCGGTTATCGTGTACAAGTGAAAGGAATGAGAATTAAAAAGAAAGAGAGAAGTACCACGGAGCATGAATTCTTAGATGTTACAAAAACTCGGAAAGTTCTAACAAGGGAGCTATATAATCTTGTTACAACAATGAAATTATCACAAGATACTTCTAATATTTACTACCTAATTAACTAATTAATAATCTAGAAAATTGGTTGTCAAAAATAAAACTTAAAAAAAAGTGAATATGAAATTTTGCGTAACTAGGTACGCTTAAAAGTAATTGTGTAAGTTGTGTTCTTTCTCTATACATATTTTTGTAAAGTGGAGTTCTATGTAAATAGCTTAAACTTTATTTAGGTATTAAAGTATATACGCTAGTGTCAAAACTACTTTGAAGATACTGCATATCACTTAATAATTGATGTAGGAGTCAATCATTTTGTTTTCCAATATGCCTCATGTCGTCGAATATATTCAAGTTTATTTCCTAATGGCTCCACTTATTTGTTAATTTTTTTTTTGTTTGGTAAAGACAAAGTTTGTATGATAGAAAGTGCTTAAAATCGTACGCGTATCGTAATCTGAAATATCGTATAAAACTATTATCCAAGCTAATCTCCAAAATGGCTGAACTAATTTTGACGAGGTTCTGTCAGGTAGGGGAATTTTAAAACTACCAATACATAATTATGCTTTTACATAAAAGCTAAGCAATAATGATAAAAATTAATAGAGGTATCTTTGGTTTAATGGAACTACGATGCAAGTGAAACTTTTTTTCAGATCGTAGGTATTTAACTGGAAATTTTCGGATAATTATTCGACTTAGGGTATTAAAATCGCGCTTTTAACTTTAAAGTAATAATTGCAAAATGGGAATGATAATAAGGAACCAATATTAGACAAGTTATCCAACAATACATTTTAATTTAAATCTGCATATCATAATCTATATATATATAAATGAAACCCGTTTTCCGTTGTCACGACATAACATGAAAACGGCTTGACCGATTTGGCTTATTTTTTTTTTTGTAGTTTTCTAATACTCTGTACAAGGTTCTTACGGAAACAAATATTAAGAAAATCTCTCAGAAAGATTGAAAAATATACATTTAATTTTGCATATTTTAAAAAACGCGCGTAACGAATGTCAACGTCATTCAATTTAAAACAAAAAATCTGTGATTGACGAGTAGGTATTTAACTGGAAATTTTCGGATAATTATTCGACTTAGGGTATTAAAATCGCGCTTTTAACTTTAAAGTAATAATTGCAAAATGGGAATGATAATAAGGAACCAATATTAGACAAGTTATCCAACAATACATTTTAATTTAAATCTGCATATCATAATCTATATATATATAAATGAAACCCGTTTTCCGTTGTCACGACATAACATGAAAACGGCTTGACCGATTTGGCTTATTTTTTTTTTTGTAGTTTTCTAATACTCTGTACAAGGTTCTTACGGAAACAAATATTAAGAAAATCTCTCAGAAAGATTGAAAAATATACATTTAATTTTGCATATTTTAAAAAACGCGCGTAACGAATGTCAACGTCATTCAATTTAAAACAAAAAATCTGTGATTGACGAAATTTTGTTCAGAACTCTCCGACTCTCTCTTGGTCGGTTTTGTGACTATTGACGATGATTTGACATTCGACTTCTAGGCGAAACGAAGTTCGCCGGGTCCGCTAGTACGTAATAAATACAATCATTCAGATTATAGACTAATTTTAAAATTTGAGCACAATATTTCTTTAAATTATTGAATCATTTTAAATTGAGCCATGGGTATCGCCATATTGGCACAGTATAACTCTCTTATATTTATACTGTGATATTGGCTTTGGCTGCTCTGCCGAACACCTTCACTTTACCTCTTCTCCGCGGCCGCGCGCCGGCTGTAGTGCGACATGCGATAAATGGACGAAAATATTGGTTCAATCCGATATACTCGTATTCATTTGTGAATCATGCAATTTCGATTGTATGGTTCACAAATGTATATATGTATGAATAGCTTAGAATAGTTAGCTAGGACAGACGCGTCTTTTTCCAGGTAACAGCCCAAGCCGAGGTGTGCATGCACCCTTGTGTATGTTACCCAAAATCGGTTGTGTGTCTTAAGCGCCAACCTTAGTAGTCCGGTGAAGCTGTGAAAGCCCTGCCGGGTCAATAGCGTAGTCAGTTCGAGAAAAAAAAGAAAAAAGGACGAAAATATTTTATGCGATGGAAAAAAAGACAAGCCACAAAATACGTCCTGCCCTTCAAACACGGAAATTGAATAACAATTACCAGTTACAAATCAATAAAGATACCAAACAATTAGAATAAAAAACAGAATTATGTTAGTATAGCTAATATGATGCTATATAAGTTTGGCGTGACTAAATATTTTATGATAATGAGAATAGAAACAAAGACACAGAGAGATGTGGTCTAATTTATTATAAAGAACAAGACGTGCGTGAAAGTCCATGAAACAGTGCCAGATGTTAGTTTGCATTAATATTATTCGAACCGTATGATAATGTCGAGCTGTAATTATCCCATTGTTTAGTGAAGATTTGCTTCCGCGGCAAGGAATGGCCTAATCACCAACATGACATATTAATTTATTATTTTTTTGTAGTTTTTATCAGTTGACTATAATTTTTAGTTACGTTAAACTAAGATATGTTCTGTTTATCACACGATAAACCTAAAGAAAACTGGCTCTGAAGTGCAGCTGCCGAAATACACAATAGATGTTTTGCGATAGATTCCGCTAGCTAGCTTAGGACGCTATCACTGCATCACGATGTTCTCTTTCACCATCATCTCAGACTCATCGCAGAAATTCGAACAGACGCCGATCAATGCAGTGTCCGTATATGCTACAAATGAAAAATACGAATAATATTTATATTTTTCAGTTCATCATATAAAAACAAAATTTTTGATTGATTTATACAAGATACAGACTTTATAAAAATGTATATAATTATTGCTCTGACTGCCAATAGATATGAACACCACACTAATGTTATTAATTTCAATAAACCAATTCTGAAGTTTAAATGATTCACGCTATAATTAATATGAAAATTAAAAACAGTATACATTTATTTCATTGTTATGAGTTTACACTTTTTTCCAAAGATTTAAGATTTGTCATGATCTTCACTCATTTGTTGGTGTTAATAACTGAACCACCACAGCTTCTTATAATTATACTTATAAGGAATTGATTATTATTTACACAAACAGATGATTGTTAATATAGGTTGATTTCCAAGGAATGTAAATACCAAGAACGTTTTAACCGTTACACAATGTTGCAATGACAATAGTGTTGCTAGACGTCCGACTTTACCCGGACAAGTTCGACTTTTTTATACTTATAAGTAGTTAAATAATTGAAGGAAGTTTTTGGCGGGATCTTGGACCCGGACAAGTTCGGTTTTTTATACTTATAAGTAGTTAAATAATTGAAGGAAGTTTTTGGCGGGATCTTGCGATGTCGTGTAGTGTGTTTATATTTTATTCATAATCTTGTGGTATTTGACTATGTATTTTGTAATATTGGTGGTATTCTACGTAATATAGTTTGGTTATTGTGCATAAGTGAAGTGGATGGGAAATAATACTACGGAACATGGATTCCGACTTGCCACAAAAACTCTCTGGAAAGTTCTAACAAGATCAAGATCACTATCTTGTTAGTACATTGAAATGATCGCAAGAAACTTCTAAAACCTACTCGACAATAACAGTGATTATCTACTAGAAGATTAGTTTATAGCGTATTCAGACACACGTCGATTAACTTAACTTTCAATCCCTGGAATAAACCGAGTTAAGGAAAAAAATTATGATGAAACTACAGTATGATGGTGGAACTCATTGAAATACCTATCTTGCTAGCTATCATTTTCAAGTTGAAAATATATCACCAAGCACTTATTAGTTTTGCGGCAGTAGCATTTGAGAGCTAACCCTTTTCTAGACTTAACACGTTACCATCTAGTTCACGTTGAGACCTTATATCTGGTGAGCTTATAGAAACGCTAAAGCGTATAAAGTAAAAAAAGATATATTTCCCTTTATTTCAACTTTTGGTATGATATTTGTTAGTGTAACTAACGGAACATGGCTAAAAAAGGTTCGCTTCACAAAATACGTGCGCTCGGCTTTTAGAGCAAACTATCCGGCGTAATATAGCGCTGAATCCGGCTTTTGTATTTAAGGCCTGGCAGCCCTACTTGCGAAAGATCTTAGCATTATGCAGTTTAATACAACTTATAACATTGCAAAATAACCCACTGTTTATAAGCCATACGGAGAAATTTATTATAATTGGAATACTTACAGTTAATTCCATTTCTCCTAATTGTTTATTAGCGGTCAATGACTTCTATTTAACGCTTAAAAGTCGAAATATAAAGATGGAAAAGGAATTTACTAGACATTTCCTGACTTCTATTGTTTTTTATCCGAACTTGTTTTCGCAAAGAGATCATTTGAAGTTGGCAATATAAACGGAGAGAGGGGTGATCGCGATTTGATACGATTCTGTACTCACTCCTTTGACGTGTTGCATGAACATAATATTAAGTCACCAAGATTTGTTAGTCCTGAAATAGATACAAGTCAGACCGACTTCTATTATTAATTTGAAAATCTATTACTGAATTAAAAATAGACACACATAAACTATACTAGCTGGGCGGATATAAGAGTTGCATGTGGATTGCAGCCACCGTACATAAACTCAGCAGTGGTTTTTGGGATTGAAACTTCTTTTGGCAAGGCAGGGAATAGTTTTCATTATGCGTTACGCGTTAAACGTAAGGTAGGTATGTATTTGTGCGTATGTGTAAGTATGTATAAATGGCTTTCTGAGTCTAGTATAAAATAATTAGTAAATATATAGTTAAGTATTTATGCTACGGGTCTTTATATAGTATATATACTATACTATAATTAGAAACTATAGTTTATGAACATTATATTCACTTCCTTCGCGTGTCCACATTGATACACGCACTGTTTTTTTTAAAGGATCAACGCGCTGTTTATCTATCCTCGTGTCATGGTAGACATTACAAATGTGGAGTTAATTGATAGAAAGTACACATAGACACTGATTAATTATTTAGAAATCCCGAAAATAATTGGCCAGTACAGTATTCCAAAACTGGGGGCTGATATTGATTTTTTTTTATAGTAGCACGGTACAGTGACTGCACTATGCCTGATGGTAAGCACAGTATAATCCAAAAACAATGGCGACCATCAAGAGACACACTATCCATCGCCGGTCGCCGCAGTAATGTCGGCCTGCAAAAAGCTGGAGATGCAGAGGCTGATCCCGAAACGCAACCCGCAGCAGCGAATCACTATGACGGACTTTTTCGCCATATACATGGTGGTTGTGACCCAGTCAGTCTGTAAAACCCTACCACCCCCCGCTTTCGCCATTGCCTCGTTCGTTATTCAGCAGGGTGCACCACGTGCAGGTGAGGTTGGCTTGGATGTCTCAAGTCTTATGATGTTATTCGACACCCCTTACACCCCAAAATTATCCAAAAAAAATTATTCTTGGACTTTACTGTACTAAGCGTCAAGTACAGTATCATAACAATATTGTGTTACTTTAAAACATGGCCGACAATATAACCAAACTTAAGCATCAATTTTAAGTTACTGTACATATAAAGAATCATTGAAGAGTCTCTTGTTTGTCCGAGCTGATCTCTGAAATGATTGAACCAATTTTAACGAAACTTAGACTTGCACATAAACGACATTTCACAGTATCGTTAAAGCGATTGCATATTATAACGTTTTTTTATAAAGGCTAAACAATAATGATATTTGTCAGTGATTAGATTTTAAGAATAAAATTGCGAGAAAAACTATATTTTCTAAGAATCTACGAGCACAACTTAGTACATCGAATGAATAGGTAGATTGAAATTCCTATACAATGTCAGTGGATATTCGTTTCCTTGTTTCGTACCCAGAACTAGTAAGTTCAATCTAGTTCGTAACAGTTCGACTCGCACAGTCATCGCAATAGTTACAAATGATAAATGTTCTAGTTTTTTCCACACTGATCTAGACATTATGCCCTGTTTTCTATATTTTATTATATAAATAGCATACTCATCGTTGCCCTGACGTAGGCATTAATAAGTTATGAATCTCTTTTACACAAATATATCTTAGAAAAAATCGAATTAATACACACGACCAAAGGGATTACCAATATATGTGCTTAGTTCATATCCATATCATTCACATTCATATCATTTTATTTCACAATATAAGATCACGTTTTTATCCCAAAAATCTATAAGAATATCATATCTCCGTAGTAGGGCGTTTTGGGACCGTCCATAAATTTCATTATTTATTGACGCCCCTTCCGTCCTTTTCACATGATTTTCTTTTGGCGTTATTGTGAACTCAGAACTTTAGCAGTGATGCGTGTTCATACAAACATACTTATAGACAAGGAGATATACAGACAGGCAGACATTTCTAAAAATGATTGAAATGTATTTTATTACTTATATCGATCGACTTATATAATCGAAAAAGTACAGACCGGTTAATTCTAATTATATAGATAGAAGGTCTTGTATATATATCTTGTAATATTTAACTCTATATTTTGTAAAATTGGTGTGGCTTTACGTAATATAATTTAATTATTATGGACAAGTAAAGTGAACGGGAAATAAGACCACGGAGCATGAATTCTGAGATGCCACAAAAACTTCATCGAACCGATATGAACAGTATCAGTATTATCAGTGTTTGGCGAACACTGTTTCTCTAAACTCGCGGCTAGACATTCTGCTTTATCTATACTATCGAACGCGGGAGGCAACCCGGGGCCTCTGTCGAGAGGAGGCATCGGGGTGGCGAGATCTGATTTCATAGTGCGCGTGAGTCTCCAGTACGACAGGTGAGACGGCCGGAGATCCTCCAGAAGCCTGTCCCACTTGTCGCCCCGAATCTCAGAGATACGAGTTTTAACTAATTTACGTAGTGAGCGTAATCGATCGTGGTTCTCTACAGACGGGTAAGCGTCGTGAGCTCGAGTCGCGGCGTTCTTTTCCGTGTCCCCGATGACTCGACCGACTCTCCTTTTATATAGATTTTATAATGGCGTGTCAGATCATTTGTAACGCCCCCGATGTAGTCAATAGTAGTACGGAGAGTACTAAAAATATATACAAACACGGACGAAGTCACGGACAGCTAATAGCCTCATATAAATATACTAACACCCATTTTCATTTGTGTTGTTATAATCTAGCCTGTTATAAAGCTAATAATCGTAACTTAAATTGCTAACAACAGCTCGAGTAAAATGACGTTCATTATAATATATTCACTTACAGTCTATTAAAATCAACAGATTGTGTTTTAATTTTACTGGTTGTAATTATATAGGCACAAATGCACTGATCCCGAGGGATAGATCAAATCTACACTAACACGAACTAAGCCGAAAGTAATAGCTAGTCTTCTATAAATCTAATAATAATGTAAATTTACAGTTAGGTTTCAATTCAGATTTCACCCCTCCGTCGGTCAGGGTGGCTGATTATGTTAGTTTAGCTCGTTATTTTAAAGAAAATCCATCGTCTGACATTTTAGACGGGATCCCAGACGTGTTGACGTCTAGAGCCGACGCGGATTCGGCTATCGATTCCCTGGTCGACTATCTTCAGACCGCCGTCAGAGAGACCTCGAAAGAGGTACAAGCGGCGAACGATCGCCGCTTTATACTCCCTGACGACGTGAAAGCGTTGATCACGGAAAAGAACGCCGCGACTCGAGCTCACGACGCTTACCCGTCTGTAGAGAACCGCGATCGATTACGCTCACTACGTAAATTAGTTAAAACTCGTATCTCTGAGATTCGGGGCGACAAGTGGGACAGGCTTCTGGAGGATCTCCGGCCGTCTCACCTGTCGTACTGGAGACTCACGCGCACTTTAAAATCAGATCTCGCCACTCCGATGCCTCCTCTCGACAGAGGCCCCGGGTTGCCTCCCGCGTTCGATAGTATAGATAAAGCAGAATGTCTAGCCGCGAGTTTAGAGAAACAGTGTTCGCCAAACACTGATAATACTGATGCTGTCCATATCGGATCGATCGAGTCGTCGGTAGAGCATGCACTCGCATCTCCACCCGCGGATACCCTAACCTCGATAACTTTTGATGAAGTTTCAGCCGCCATAAAGCGTCTCAAGCTTAGAAAGTCCCCAGGTCCGGATGGAATCAGGAACGAGGTGCTGAGACTCCTTCCTGACCACATCATAGCTCTATTGGTCTGCATCTTCAATGCGGCCATGTCCCAGGGCCACTTTCCAGCCACCTGGAAGAAGGCCGTAGTGATAGGCATACACAAGCCCGGCAAAAAAGCTACGCTTCCCGATAGCTATCGCCCGATCAGCCTGTTAGATACATTAGGTAAATTATACGAGCGGCTCCTTCTGAACCGTCTCCAGGTCTCGATTACAGATTTAAAATTAATACCACCTGAGCAGTTCGGATTTCGTGCCGAACACTCTTGCACGAATCAAGTACACCGCCTCACGGAGTACATTTTCTCTAATTTTAATGCCGACCCGAAACGTAAACCGAAACGCACAATTGCAGTTTTTTTCGATGTTGCCAAAGCCTTCGATAAGGTCTGGCATGGAGGGCTCGTCCATAAATTATGTAAATATCACTTACCCGATAAGTTAATACATATTATCCACGATTTTCTCACTGATAGGACTTTCCGTTTTAGAGTGGATGGGGAACTATCCCTGCCCCACCCGATACGCTCAGGTGTGCCACAGGGCTCCATACTCGCGCCCTCGCTTTTCAATCTGTTCATCAGTGACCTACCTCGGTCTAAACGGGTCGAGGTAGGTTGCTATGCTGATGATACCGTTATTTACACTTCCAGCTTGCGGTCGGACTTTCTTAGGAAGCGCATCGAAAAGGCCGTTTGCACACTCGGTGAATGGTTTCGTCGATGGCGCATAGAAGTTAAGAATGCCGCGATATTCTTCTATCCTTTACGACGTAGTAATAACCTCGAGCCCATCAGGCTATACGGAACCGATATACCTTGGGCCGACGAGGTCAAATATCTCGGTGTTACATTAGATAAACATTTAAATTTCGAGTCACATATAGATAGAGTACGAAACAAAGCCGCTATGGTTTTGGGTCGCCTCCATCCGTTGCTTTGTCATAGGAGTAAGATGTCCCTCAGACACAAGCTCACTTTGTATAAGACGTGTATCCGTCCCGTGATGACATATAGCAGTCCCGTTTTTGCGCATATGTCGAAAGATAATTTTCATAAGTTGCAGGTTCTTCAAAACCGCGTTTTACGTAAAGTGACCGGTGCCCCGTGGTACGTCCGGAGAGTTGATCTACATAGGGACCTAGAGATTCCTTCTATCTGGGCGTACGTAAAATCACTTACGGTTAGTTATTTTGAAAACGCCGCGAATCATCCCAGTCCGTTAGTGGTATCCGCCGCAAAATACGATCCCGTACCAAACGCTGCGCGTAGTAAAAGACGTCCGCGACATATTTTTACCGACCCTCCCGATGAAATAACGGCAGTGAACGATCAGTACCAGCCTGTCTCTCAAAACAGAGCGTGTTCACGTCCACGCCCGCGTAACCACAGATCACGCCGCCGTGGTCTGGGGGTAAATTTCGCTCCCGCACACCAGAGTAGGCCCCCCTCGGCAGCGGCTCAAGCCTAGGTTCGTTCCCTCGGTAGGGAGCCCTTGAGTGCGCTGCTCGCGCGATACAGTGACACACCCATACATCACTGCAACAACATTACACACATCACCTCCACACACGTGCACGCTCACACGCTTACACATAAAGTGGATGGGTTTTTCTTTTCTTTCCCGTATCGAACTGTAATAGTTTACAATATTATCCGATACGAAATATATATGAGTTGTTGAGTTATGTATGCTTGGTACACATATATGTTTCAACAACTCTTATTTGTATGAATAGTTTAGCTTTAACTTAGGTTAGCTTTGATAGGTCGCGAATTGCATGAACAGGCAACAGCCAAGCCGAGGTGTGCCGTGCACCCTTGAGCTGGTTGCCAAAACAAAAATCGGCTGAGTGCCTTAAGCACTCGCCTTAGTAGTCCGGTGAAGCTGTTAAGACCTTGCCAGGTCAATAGCATAGACAGTTCGAGAAAAAAAAAAAGAGTCTGTCGAGTTATCGGGGACAGTCCGGTGAAGGTCTTTACACCTTACAAGGCCAATAGCGTAGTCAGTTCGAAAAAAAAAGTTATTGGAGACATTCTCGCTCGGTCGTCTCTCTGGAAGGTTGTATAACGTGAGTGACGTTGTATTTCGTGAGTTCTTTCCAATTTACTTGAGTTATTCAATTATTGAAGTGAGTTTTCGTGTTGTGATCTGTATTCGTTTTTTGTTATATAAAACTATTTCTGGTATCTAATATCAGAAGTGGGATTTATTTTTGATTCGATTTACTTCTGATATCTAATCATATTATCAATACATATTATAAAACTAAGTCCTCCGTCAAGTCTATTTGTCTGTCTGTTCTCGATTAACTCAAAAACTACTGAGCGAATTTTCATGCCGTTTTCATTAATAGCTAACTATTAAACTATTCAACTATTCACGTTTCAGGAAGGTTTAGGTATATCATTTATTAAGATTATTTGAAAATTGATTAAAACAAAACGATAAACGCTGGAAGTGTCGAAAAAAGTCAAGCCACCTGGGAACTTTCATCGAAAACGCTGGCAAATCCCTTTGAGATACTACCTAACTATAAATATACTTTAACTAACTCGACACAAACGAAGTCGCGGGAATCAATCAATATAAACAATATTTTTCTAAGTTGTAGCTTATACCTTACCATGATATATAAGATATATTACTGTAAAGTTTTATCAAAAGCCGTTCAGTAGTTTTTGCGTGAAAGAGTACATCCTTCCGTCCCTACAAACTTCCACATTTATGATATTATGGCTACGCTTGCGTTAATTTGGATTTAATCTATACCTCGGAGGTAGTATTTTTTATTTAAGTAAAAGGTACCCTATACACTGACAACGTGTATGCAAAATTTCATAATGATCCGTTGAGGAGTTAATACGTGACAGCGTAACAAACAAACATTCACTTTTGCAATATTAGTAAGGATAATAGGACTGATAAACTTCAACGACGTTTGACTGTCCACCATGAAAATTAGTACATCTTAGTGTTTTATTATCAAGAAGGTTAGGTAATTCATAACTAGGAAGTTATGCAACGCATTACACTTTATACCGTTCGACCAGACCGGGTTGTAAGGGGTGTCGATAGGACTTGAGACACCCGAGCCAACCTCACCTGCACGTGGGGCACCCTGCTGAATAACGAACGAGGCAATCCATGTCATGGCTTCATCACGCTGTTTACCCACACCAAAAACTCCGCATTAGCTAGAAACTACGTCGCTCAACACGCTGTCCCAGCACGCTAACCACTGATCATCACAGACGTTCGTTATGCAATTAACGATTTATTACTTCAAACAATAATAACAACAAATAATACCGAACATAAGTATATGTTTCGTAGAATAGCAAACGTATGTTTATTACGATCTCTAACAGTAATAATTTTACAAAGCTCATAAATAAATATATACTAGTTAAATTTGGTTAGAGCAATAAGGAACGAGCCAACAGGTCGCGGCCAGGATCTCGCCCTTGCGGTCTCGACGGACAGCTTCCTTTAATCACTCCCCGAGATATGTTATTGCAACCTCTGACATCACATCCGATGTTTATAGCACTATATATTATGGTATCTTATTTATTCTAAATGATTATGTTAAATTGTTTATGCTCTCATGCATGCACTAGCGTTAAAATGGACTTATTAAGTGGGCTTGACAAATCGCAAGCTACTCCGATAAAAGATGGACTATAGAAAATGTAAGATGGAATAGTTCACAAGGAAATAGGAAATTGATTGACTAATGAGACGGTAGGCTGATGATGTTACTCGAGTGACGGTAAACGATTGGACCAATTTAGCTAAGGACAAGAGTTTTGGGAAGAAAATGGAGAAGGCTTTTCCCAAACAGGGTGCTCATATTTCGAACAAAGAAAATTAGTAGAATATACTAAGAATCACTTTTAAGCAAATCTTAAAATATAGAAAAAATGACCTTTTGTTATTATTTAACAGAGATGATATTAGACGTAATATTAATGAAGCAATTAGATTTATTTGCATATCAAAACATATTGGCGTTGGCTGCTCTGCCTCGCGCTTTTCACTTTATTCCTATTCTGCAGCCGCGGGCCGGTTGTAATGCGACATACGATAGATGTACGAAAAAATTGAAGGCGATGGAAAAAATATTGAAGCGATGATGAAAAAATGGTTAACGTGTTCGTACACCACGTCGATGGACGTAGATTCGGACGGAAATTGTAAGTATAAAAATATAACAAATAAATATAAATATACAACACTAAAATATAAGTCATTCAGATATAAAAGTGTAAGGCTATACAGTTTTAATAGTCACGATTAACTTGTGGGTTGTATAAAAAAAAATCAAATACTACAAACTAGGATGTTCACGTTTTTTTATTGT
The DNA here is from genome assembly GCA_015888305.1 of Antheraea pernyi. Lineage (NCBI taxonomy): Eukaryota > Metazoa > Arthropoda > Insecta > Lepidoptera > Saturniidae > Antheraea > Antheraea pernyi. The sequence continues at coordinate 21,885 of MU162696.1, forward strand.
GCGATATAGAATTGTTATTTACACAAAACTATTTTTATTCCTGTAAAATCAATTAAAAGCCTAACTGAGATTTCAAACTATAAAATACCTACAAGACGCATGTACAACAAGAATTGGATAGACAATAGTTGGTGGATTAAGTTGACTTATAAAAAGAACAGTACACGGAAATAAAAACGTACCTAAATATACCTTTTGTAGTATGTTAGATTTTTTTTGGTCCCGTAATATTATCGGGAAGTTCGAATCAATCAGACCCATAAAAGGCAGTATTCATTCCGCAAGTAACTAAGCATGAAACACGAACTGTCCAGTTAGCTCGAACACATTTCGAGTTAAAATCATAAATCATTTTATTATTATACGTACTGCAGGAACTCCCACAGAATGTGGGTCGAAGAGCATCGTAAATAAATATTTTCGTATTTACCTCGCGCGATATTTCGCATATCGGCAACATTTTAAATTTTAGTCCGTTCGTATATTCACGAAGATATTTTTCATTGTTACGAGAGATAAACATTTTTTTATAGAAAAACAAATAACACTTTCATCGCCACGTCCGATTATAAAAAGCGTAGTGTTGAAAATTCTTCGAAAGTGACAGACGTGTAAAAATGTTAGATGGAAAACTTTATCGTAAACTAATATCTGCTTACGGTTCTGCGTTCGTTTTCGTACAGACATTATCTTCGACTCCTATTTGAGGTTAAACTTATTTTGTGAAGTTGTGAAAGAACGAAAATTTATGAAAGTTTATGAAAAGAAAATGTGTAACGAAGAAAAAGTTTATGAGAGAATGAGGCAGTATATTCTTAATGTTTTACAAATCAATGCTGAAAATTAATAATTACCACCTTTCAGTATACTAAATTTCATTTGTATCGGGTGTGACCCACATTTCTTTTAATTCTAAAATGTTTCTTGAACTCCAGAATGATGTAAGCTCACTATGTATAATATGTCAAAAAAAATAAACGGTTATTGACTTGAATTCGGTTTACAAACAGACAGACAAAAATGTTTTAACATCATGATTGTAATCACTGGCTTTTACAAAAGTTATCTATCAAAAGACTTTGAAAAAAAAATAAACAGATAAAGCCACAGATAAATACACTTTTGCTACATACGCTTGGCGCTATTTTCTATCGGCGTTTTAGGGTTTCACGTAAATTATTGTTTTCATAACCTCATTATCACATTGTCGGATTTACGCAAAAACAAACTGGTGTTATAAATACGGGAACGAATTAATCAGGCCCTGCCCGCTCAGTCCAGCCCGCATCCCGCAGTTCGACCCGCGCCCCGCTTTCCTTTGTTCGACCGTGCAGTACTCCCACGATAAGCAGTTACGTAATGATTAACCTTGAAAAGAGCCCCTTTAAAATTGTTCATTGAATGTAGCCGTGATTTTAAATTCAAGTTCAGAACAAACTTTAACCAACGTTCTCTTTGTTGTTTATTAGTATTT
>MU162697.1:12730-23634 GCA_015888305.1 Antheraea pernyi
CATCTGCTAACATCCTCATTAAATTATTATTCTTATTGGATGAAAACCAATATCCTATATGTTTGTATCTTATATTACTCATAACAAGAAACTATTCCCATTTGTCATTTATTTGTCCTGTTTAACCATAAACTTCCCTAGAGCACCGGTTTCGTTAATTAAGGTAGCTAACTAATTTCCAGAATCTTTGGAAGAACTGGATATTGCTTCTAAATAATACCGACAGGTCCTTGGTAACAGATCTTCAAGTTAAGACGATGTCTAGAGAGGGAAGTGCAATAGAAGATGCATTACCCTTTGCTATGGTTTCAACGCGATTTTCTCGTCTACTAAAAGTACATATTTATGCTGAGATAGTATGAACTTACTAAGTGATTAATTGCTTGTCTGTCGATCTGGATTCACCTCTGGTCCATAGAAGGTAGTGCTAGAAACGATCGTGATTTTTTAAGATAATACTGTCTATGTCTATGACTGTTGAATTTATTCTTACTTATAGGTTTTTTTTAAATCTACTAATAAACGTTTCATTCTTTCTGTCATAACATTTTATTTACTTTAATACAAATAGTTATTTCAACTTAAATAAAATATTTTTAATGAACGGTTATTACTTAGAGGTTATGTGATGAAACGTAATATAAAGCCCCATATGCTGTATATTATTATTAGTCAAAAATAATAACGTTAATAAAACACGAACAAAGTTATTAATAATATGCCCCCGGAACTCTTAAAAGGACACTAAATGGTTACACTCAATATAGTAAAAGTCATTCGTTCCCATAAACTGTAGAACTTGCAAAATGGGTCGTTCACCCGCGGTCCGTGTTTCCGTGAAGGTCACTCCACATATCTCGGCCACGATGCCAATATATTTGCAAGTAAGTATACACATATATTCAAACAATAAAAACTTACAATTATCCCATAAACTGTAGAACTTGCAAAATGGGTCGTTCACCCGCGGTCCGTGTTTCCGTGAAGGTCACTCCACATATCTCGGCCACGATGCCAATATATTTGCAAGTAAGTATACACATATATTCAAACAATAAAAACTTACAATTATCATGAGAACCTAACTCTGTTTAAAGCAACCTTGGCCGTAATTAATAAACGTTTTGCGATGTTCTCTAAAGACAAAACATATTTTATAAAATATGACAACTTTAAGCCTATATTTATTTTTAATTACAGTAATTGTGCATTGCGGTTTGAATACACAACCTTGTGACTCGTGTATCGTTTTTTAACACGCTTTTGTTAGCTTCACCTGTATCTATCTATACTAATATTATAAAGAGGTAAAGTTGTGACTGTGAGGTTGTAGGGGGTAATCTCAGGAAGTACTGGTTCGATTTGAAAAATTCTTTCAGTGTTATATAGCTTAGAAGGTTATAGACTATACATCATCACGGTAAAACCAAAAGGAGCGGAGCACCAATGAAGATTGTTTCAAAATCGGGGTTTTTTTTCTCTTGAAAACTTCCGCTGCGTGTTAGCGTTAGGCCAAAGTAACTATTCCACGCGGACGAAGTCACGGGTAGAGGCTAGTTTATGTATGTAACGGAATCGTTAGACATGATTTTCACCCGCTTCGACACGACCGATTGAGTTGAAATTTTGCACACTCATTAGGACCGATGACGACACAACAATCTAATAAGTTTATCCCATTAATTTATTAATTAAAAAGACAAACATTTTGCTTTTTTAAATGCTCTCGCCGTCTATAATTACTTATGATGATTTCCTAACACTAACTATGATACAACGGAACGGGATACAAAAGAATAATTGATTGGTCATTATTTGATTAATACATCATGAATTAGTTCGTATAAATGACCCAGATTTAATACATCATATTACACATAAGCAGTATTATTTAGCCTATAATTAATCGACCAAACGTTGTATTCTGTTATTACTTAAGTAGGAAGCGTGTGCTCATAAGTGTCGTAATATATTCCTCAATCAAATGTGTAGATACATCAGCCGAAAATGGATTAGCTAATAATTGATCTAACATTGATTTTATATAAAAAAAAAGGTAACTAAAGCCTATTTCTTAATAACACTGAATTATTATGTAGTGTGTAATACAAAATAACATATTGCTTCGTAATCGTTACTTTTCCTTACTTTCTGAATTTGTATATTGCAGTTTCCAACCTGAACTACTCAACTGATGCTCATGCAATCTTGTACACACGTTATCAGAGATACAAAAACTGATAAAGACTACTCTGTACGTAATACAAAATAACTTATTGCTTCGTAATCGTCATCTTTACTTTTCCTTACATCCTGAATTTGTTTGTTGCACTTTCCAACCTGAACTAATCAACTGATGATCATGCCATTATGTACACACGTTATCAGAGATACAAAAACTGATAAAGAGTACTCTATAGGTAGTAGAGCCACGCTGAAGCTATTAATGGTTTCAGCATGAATGGGTCGGCTCGCCCGGGGTAGTACTCAAACCGACGTGAAGTAACAGTGCTTGCATTGTTGCGTTTCGTTCGGTCAGTGAGAGCGCCGGAGGTCCCATCTCCTACCCCTTCCCTTACTCCCCCTAGACAGGCAACACACTTGCGACTCCCCTGCTGTTGCAAGTGTCTATGGATGGTGGCGATCATTTAAAATCAGGTGACCCACATGTCCGTGTGCCTCCTAATATATAAAAAAAAACTTTTTATCCAAAAAATAAATAAATCCAAAAAAATCTACATTGTTATCAATCAATCAATCAAAAATATATTAAAAAAACAGTTTAGGCCTTAATAAGGCACTTATGAACGTCTAAACTACCACCAGTTCGAAAAATAACACAGTCTTCGAGAAGAACTGCCAAGAAACTCGATCGCGTACATCTTTCACATACTGATCCACTCTATAATAACTTTTTGATACCAAAAAGTTAGTAGCCCAAATAATATCGGCTGAGTGCCTTAAGCGCTCGCCTTAATAGTCCGGTGTAGCTGTTAAGACCTTGCAAGGTCAATAGCGTAGTCAGTTCGAAAAAAAAAAAACCAAAACCCGTTTGACGTGGCGCTTAAACTAACAGTACGGCAAATCGGTATCATGCTTTGGGACTTTATTGTAAAACCTAACGCTATTACCTAACAAGCTATTACTGGTTTTACTAAGTCTGAAACATGGGATGACCAGCTTGTTACAGTTTCTAGTATTTAGATTGTGTCGGTCTTTTACCAGGTTTTCAAAGTGTTTACGGGCATACATTAAATTATCAAGAATGTATTGGGAGGGCAGAGTTAAGATACCGAATTCCTGGAACTTCCTTTATATAAAAATATGGTGTCTACCGTAGTAGTGGTCCCCCACAGCAGAATACCATTAAAGCAAACGAAACCGCGAACAACGATAGTATATAAAAACTCCTTTTATAAAAGTAGAATAAGATTTCGGAACTTAATTTTGAACATAATATTTTATTTTTGTTTATTTAAAATTTGCAGTGTTGATGGAATAATTTAAATACGATAACCGCAGAAACACCTATATTATTTCAAATAGATAGAAACCTTGGCCTAGTTTTGATCAAACTAATTGTGGTAACTCTGCAAACGATATAATGAACGAATGTTAACTATTTAGACACTATAAAACATAATGAATAGTGAAAATAAATTAAAAATGTTGAAATACAGGTTCTAAACATAATTACTACTTTGGAATGTATAGTATTATGTTATAACATAAATGACTGGGCGATATATATCAACATTGTACTTCAAATTAGGTTGAAGATAAAGCAAATTGAATTAATAGTAAATTAATGTATCGTATACCAAAGATATTATATTAACAGCGCATTCAGGAACTAACAATTTTAGTTCAGTAACAGCATTCAGTCCGAGTGAAATTGCAAAACCTTGCGAAGTATCGTAGCAGAATATAGTGCCTATACAGTATTATTACAATGACCTATATTAATCTGGCAAAGATCTTACAAAGTACTTCTATTTTAAATATTAAACCTTTGATATTATCCTTGTTTTTTAAATGTTATATTTAAAAAAAAACAATATCATTTATTCATTTTGTAATTTGTATTAATCCGTCTAATTACAGACGAAATTTAAATTATTATAAAAGTAATACAAATATTATTACCAAATAAAACGTAGTTAAAATAACTAGTCCATTGTCCAAACATCATAAACATGTTCAAAACTAATAACAGGAATATTAATTGATAATAATTAAGCCTCCTAGATCTAATAAATACACAGTTCATACCCGTTATTTATCAATCAATCATCATTCGATCATGTATCTATTTAGGCCCTAACTCTCCTTTTAAGAGACTTGGTAACCCACATAACATACTAATACGTAAAATATGCGGCATTTTCTCTAATAAATGAAAAAAAAAAACAAACAACTGTATTACAATATCAGTCCCTTCCCAGAGTAGTGTATTAACATTTTTTTTTACTGACTACGCTATTGACCTAGCAAAGTCTTAACAGCTTCACCGGACTACTATATGTATTAACATGATATTTTGATTTCGTTCGTTTTCTACCGCTATCATTATGATTCGATTCTCGGAAAATTATTATTCATATTTATGTAAAATATTTATATTTAGTTTTTATCATTTGAAATGTAAATCATTAAAATACTAAAGTGCCGCCATATTTAGAGCTAATATGGTAATATCATTTATTTTTGTTGATGGTATTATTATATCGTCTCTAATTATAACGGCAATTCCATTTTACGATAAAATTATTATTGTATTGTATACTTATGTACACGCGTTAGAAGTTATTCTTCTTAGGCGTAATAAGATAAAAGTCTTTTCTAAAATTTTATTTTTCGCCTTATTCTACGTTTGTTGATAAAACGACACTAACAATAGAAAAAAGGTATTTAATACATTTAAAATTTTAATACAAAGGAATACAAACAACAAATACAAAGAAACAAAATATTGGCTATAGCTAACTTCAGGGTGTCGGTTTTTCGTGACGGTGTGCGCGCGCATCGAAAAAATTTACTCTCATCATTTTTCCTTAAAGCGCCAAAAGAAGTAGAACTTCAAAAATGCAAAAACAACGTTACGCTAATGATCTATAATAAATAAACCTATAGTTTTTACAAAGAGATTTACATTTCCTAGTATTTCGTAAGTTTAAAATTAACGACAATACAATGTTCTTGCCAATGAATATTACGTTGACCATAATTAGATTCTATAATAAAACTTTAGTACTGTCAATAATTGTAGTACTACAGCTACTGCCATACGAAATATGCAACAGAAGAAATTTCATAGTTACTAGATTATTTTTTATATAATTTATAGGTTTGACAACAGTTTCATCTCATATTAAATGAGAATAGTACTGCAGCTACTGCCATACGAAATATGCAACAGAAGAAATTTCATAGTTATTAGATGATTTTTTTTATATACTTTATAGGTTTGACCACAATTTCATCTCATATTAAATGACAATGTGACCTAAGGTAGTAAATACGCAAATCCTAGACGGGATTGGCCCATCAAGTGTAGATTCCCGAACACACCAACAGGTGCTGGAGACAAATTCAAAGTTCGAGGGTGGTAATTTTGACTCATTTAGTTCAAGTTAACATCTCTATACAAATACCAGTTAATGCCATCTTTAAATAACAAATAATATTTATACTATAATACAAAAACGAAACCGCTTTTACCTGATTTCTCAAGTAAAGCTATAAAATTACAGAATAATATCAGAATAAATTATAATAGCGTAATTTAAATATAAACAGGTTGACAATTTTAATAAATATAGCTTCTCGAACACACCAACATGTGCTTGGAGACAAATACAAATATTGAGGGTGTTAGTTTTGACTTATTTAATTTAAGATCCACAATCCACAAATAATGCCATCTTTAAATAACAAATAATATTTACAAACAAAAGCCAAACCGCTTTTACCGGATTTCTCAAGTAAAACGATAAAATAACAGAATAATATCGGAATAAATTATAATAGCGTAATTTAAATATAAACAGGTAATATTCGCAATATAATTATTCACGGCTTGATACATACAAACTTATCAATAAATAATCCTAGGCTGAAGATCCTAAGCAACAAATAAATTGTTTACAAAAGATCAAAGGAAGTCCCATTGGGATTGTCATTTCAATGATTAACCCGGACAAAAAAACAGACAGACATATTTTTAATAAAAACTAAGTTGTGTATTAACATGTAATTAACCATAATTTATGAACTAAAAATCATTTATTTTTAACAGATGCATTAGGTTAGTTTAGATTAGATAGCTACCCAAAATTATGTTTATATAAATACCTAAAACATAATTGTTTATTTAATGTTTGCCTTGGTTTTATTTTAATTGTTCTGTTTTATTTATAACAGTTGTTTATGTTTTATAAGCTTAAGTATTGTTATATTCAACTCTAATATATGAAAATATACTAACAATCTTGTAGGTTAACAAAAAAGCTTTGAGGTTAATATTTTAAAAAATACTATCATTACATAGTATAAAACAAAAGTCCCCTACCGCGTCTGTCTGTCTGTCTGTTCGCGATAAACTCACGAACTAACTACAAAAACTACCGAACGGATTTTCACCGTTGGATAGAGTGATTGACGAGGAACGTTTTAGTATATAATTTGTCAAAGATTTTTTCATAATCAGGGCGATACAACGTCTGCCGGGCCCGCTAGTGATAAATAATCGTCACCTTTGCCTTTATATTTCGTGAAATGAAGCTACTCATAACATCTCGAAAGGTACCGTAGATGGATATTACGATCAGAATAATAATACAGAAAATTTCAAGTGACTCTCCCATGACTAACTCGACACTGGCAGAATTCGTATCTACGAGACGCCATTATTGAAATGTTGAAGTTGAAGCACGTTTTTTAGCATAATTGATTCTTTAAAATCATATTAGTTGAATCCAGACTTTAGGACTAAAATGTGTATTCCTTCAAACATGTCGTATCAATATCCCTAATAACTATGTCATGGATATTGGGAATTATATTCTAAATAACAATAAAAAAACAAATAGACTTTTTAAAGGCCAACAATAAACATTATTATTATATCTCTAAGTATATATAGCAATATCATATTAATATAATATTTACTAAAATCTCTTTATAAGTGTACAGATTATCCTGATGAAATAATGATAAAAATCAGTCACATAGTATCTGAAAGACATATGTTCATATAGACGTACCGAAGAAACAGAGTACCTTCCATTTTATAAAGCCGACTCATAAACAATGACAATTTTAGTTCAGTATGACCAACCTTAATAGGTCTAAAAGCCTGAGTCCAGTTATAAACGGTTGCTACTCCTGAGGGTTAAATTGTAATACCTAATGTTATAACATAGTATTATAACATAACACACCCTTCTGCTTCCCATTGCTATTTTGTAATGGTAGTGATCCCAAAATCACCACATTTTTTTACGGGACAGCAGCACAATTGGAAGGATGTGTACTCGCATAAAAAATGCTTCGTCTATTCCCGTAATCACTCACGTATAATATATAGTGTTTATATTCATATGTCTTAAAAGCTATTACGAGTATGTACCTTGATCGTTATCTAAGTCACTAATAATGTGATTTTTATAATTTTTCATTTAAATATTGTTGATCAGTTGAAAATTGTAAATAAATAAAAAATAGTAACATAAGTAATTAGAATATACTAGAATAAGTAATTTAAGGGGCATGTTATTATAGAATTAAGAAGCTACGGAATGTAAAATACTATGATAATACGATAAATTCATAGTAAATACTAAGGGCACTAAAGACCAGGATACAGATATAAACTGATCAAAATTGTAATTAGAATTCTGTTAATACAAGGAACTATATAAAACTTGTCAACGATATTTAATTAACAAAAGTAAAGTCTCTACTTTATGCCCGAGGTAACTAGTAGGATAAATAGGATGAGTTTAAAACATGAGCACTATCATAAATAGCGAAGCATAAGTGGGTCAGTGGCAGCGCACTCGTTAACCGCGTTAAATGAGCCTTAGCTTCCAATGAAGGAAATCAGACTTACGACCATAGACACGCCATAGTCTAGCTGTCATAAAATCAATTACTTGAAATCGGAAGCGAAATCATAAATTCGGTAGAAGATGTTCCGGTACCAAACAACCAAATACTATTTTAGATTCAACGGAATTCGTCTTTGACAATATACTGTTTGTTAATGCGCCATATAATTGTAGATTCATATTTTACTACCTTTAGCCACGGCTATTTAAATTGAGGTATACTAAATTGAATAGGATGAGAATATTATCGGTAATGATATATCTACGATTCTTTCATAACGATATTCAAACGGAACAAGATGTGCTACAGCGTCACCTAGTGGTAAAATTAATATCATTAAATCCCACTCCGTGAAAAAAAATCTTAAGATTTACGAACAAGCATAATTATCAGTTTTGAAATCAAATCAATTCCAATCTTATGCATACAATACAGTAAATAAATTAGATTTATATTTTGAAACAATATTGTTAGATATCAAATACATAAATCGTTATTAAATCCTTTATATTACTATAAGCCTAATAACCATCGTAATAGACATCTTAATTTACATTCCATAGCAAAGTCCGACTGTAAATGACACATAATATCAACGATAAATACAATTTATAAGGTCAATATTATATTGTATTTATTCAAAGATGTAATTTATATTTATTGTTTTTTCATGTGTGTTATTTAACAAATTAAAAAAATATATTGCATAATTGTAGTACTACCTAAGATTTTGGATAAAAAAAAAATGTACGACATGGATGTAGAGTAGATTTATTAATTGAGGAATTTAAAATAATAATTTAACTCAAACATGCTGTTTTAATATGTTCTAATTATATATAAGTATAAACACTAATTACAAAAAAAATTGTATTTATATTGTATTATACACATATTATGTCTCAAAGCATAACTACAGCATGAATGAAAAGAGTAAATATTAAATAAACCTTCGCGAAATATGCAGTTAAAATATACATTTAAACATTGCAAAATGTAAAACAACTACCTCGGTTTCCTATTTCAACGTTAATATTTTAAAACGAAAATACCTAATCACCTTATTTATTTCTTTAATATAAGTGCTCGTTTACTTAATTACATTGTCACTTAATATATATTTTATAGGTATATAGTTGAGTACCAGCGAAAGACTTGACATGTTTGTTTGCTATTAACATTTAGTTAAGTTATTTTATTATTTTTGCAATCTTTTATTCGGTTATTACAAACTATGCAACGTAGGTACGTGTTTGTTATTCCGACTTAAAATTTTAACAAATTTATCTAACGCTATTGTGAATATAACATAAAGATTTATAATTAAAATAAATTTGTCTATGTATTCAATAAAAAAATATATGAACTTTTAGATGTTATGTAAATAAATTTGGATTATCTCATAATTTAATAATAAAATATGTAACTCACGATTTTGACGTAGTGGTTCATGTTTGTTGGTTGAATTGTTCGTAACAGGCACTGTCACAGTAACACAGTCGGAGCGACGTAGCGCGCAGTGGTCAAGCGATGGATGCGTTCGCGCAGACTGACTCTTAACGCAGAGTTGGAATAGTTGACCGCTCCGGCTGCAATACCAAACGCATCGTCGGTGGTGGTACAACTATTACCGCCAATACCGTTCCGTACATAACGTACAGACCGATAAAATCTTATTAAATAGATCACGTATCAAATAAATTAAGAAAAACTTATCGCGGGGATGTGGAAACGGTTGCGCAAATCGTGACCTTCTCCGCTGCCAAGCGCACCGATTCGATAGTAATTTTAATTAACGTTACGTAAAATTTCGTATTTAATTTTCTTTTACGTACAATGTGTGGTGTGGCGGGTGGGTGTTGGCGCCGTGCGAGTAGATCGGGTTGTAAGCGGTAATGCAACGTGTTCTGATTATATAGGACAGTGCGCGACCTCCGACACGCGCTGGAAGTGAGCCGACGACGGGCCACGTGCTCCTCGTAGCTAGGCCGACCGCCTCACTGGACACTAGCTAGACAGCGGATACTCTCTGCAAACTATCCCATTTAGACAGCCTAATATTGCCTAAGTTGGAATTCGATAGTCTCTCGCGCATATCGTGTTACCGATATACGTAAATAATTCTATTTCAATCATTCTTATAACAACTGGATTGAATTGAAGATTTACCTTCTCAAGTTCTCTATTATATTGGATATTGATGGTCGGCGGCATAACTTCTTATGTATTTTATATTTATACAATTTAATTGGAGCTGGACGAAAACGAGCGAAATCTGTGTTGTATCCACAACTTGGTAAGCATATAAGAATAACTTGTTGTTAAGATTGACGCCAACGAAACTACTTTTTTTTTTGAAGTCTTTATTTTACAATTTATATACTTTAATGCTGTCATTTTGTCATGGTTGAGTTTCTCAAATTCTAGAAAATGTCAAATGAAATTAAAAAATATTAATTACTTTTTTGAAATACTAACACAACAATATTGGCAATAAGTAAATAAGCAAAATAAGCAAGCCACTGTAAGTACAATAACTAGACAATTACACAAGTTTCAGTATTTAGTTTTCCTGTTGTTATTATTATAACTTTATATAATTCATAATGAAAACATAATATATTTTTATGTTTTAACTTTTCAAGATAAAACTTGATCTGCATAATTATCTGTTTATAATCTAATGTTGGAGACATCATTTTAAATTATGCATCAATAAATAATATTTTTGCATCTTATTATTCCGATAAACCTTGGAGCATGATGAGTTAATTATTTTTATTCGTTATATC
>MU162698.1:4549-15958 GCA_015888305.1 Antheraea pernyi
CACCAACATTCAAAATAAGATTCTCAGTTTTTCTTGCGATTTGTAAGTTTCATCACTCGACATAAAGATTTTACTGTATTGCCGTTTTTGTTCTCCTACCCTTCGAGTTATGGCACGGACATTCAGGTAATCCCGCTTCTGATTTGTTACACTAGTCACGTATAGGGTCGATGCAGTCAGGAATGGCAATAAATATTTCGTAGGTTCTTGTCACGGTTTAATCGGGCAGAGCTTCGCCTTACAATAACTTCCACATAGGAGTGCGCCCAGATCAGCGACATCTTGCCCTTTATATGCCACCGATGTAGTCTCACACCGGAATGAATAATGAACAGCCGATAACTTCCACCAATAGCGTTCGAGGTCAGTAGTAACACCCCGATAGAGTCAATAGCGCGGTATCGCAGGTCAATAGTGGTTCACCGGGTGGCGTTGTAGTCTCGCGTTCGGAGGAATAATTATATATATTTTTATAAAGTATAGTAATCAAACAAACGTATGATGCCTAATATCGATAATACATGTATATCCCCTATATTACGCGTCGCTAGTCTGAGGCAAGCCGCGCAAGCGCAATCCGGCCGGTCATGCTTACATAGCATGTCTTGACGCGAAATTATAAATTATCTCTTCAAAAGACATAATAAATAATCAATTATTGTTACATATCAGAATTGCAAGATTAAATTTTGAGGTTATTTTATCAATGTAATTTGCCAATCTTATCAATGTTACTCAATATTGTAAATATGTTACATTTTTACATTCTGACGTGTAGATTTTTTTACCATGTTTCTATTAATCATCAAGGGTCTGTTGTTTAAGGCACAAACGATATTTTAGTAACTGCGCAATAACGTGTACGTTACTTACCAAGATGGCTTTTGTGACTTCATCTTTTTCTTGTTTGGCTCCGCAGAAACACTTGCCAGTGTCAATGTTTTGTTACAATAGAGATTACAACATATTTTATACAATAAGTGTCGTGTGAATAATTTCAATGTTCCAACAAGATGGTGGCTCTCTTGTTAGAACTTTCCAGGGAGTTTTGGTGGTATCTCAGAATTCATGGTCCGTGGTATTATTTTCTATTCACTTCACTTATGCACAACATCACCAATTTTATAAAATACAGAATCAAATAACACACGATTTTGAATAAAATATAGAATCCACTACATGACATACCAAAATCCCACCAAAAACTCTTTTGTGACTTCGGTATCGTTAGTTTATAGCATAAAACATTTAAAAAAAAAAATTGAAAAATCCGATGCCGTTTAACCGTGCCTAAATAACGATAATTTTTGAACATGAATGGGAATTCATGGTTTTTTCCTTTTTTAGAAATTAATTTTATCTTACTTATTTTTATTGAATAACTTAGCACCAAATATTATTCATTCTTCATATACTATGATTCCTTGGGATGGAGAAATTTTCGGTGGTGTCGGGGCCGGAGGAGGAAAAATTAAACACAAACTAACCAACAGCGATTTATTTACATTATCTTTTGAGTTTTTTGCGAGGTCTTTGAATGTCATGTAGTGGATTTTATATTTTTTCATAATCTTGTGTTATTTGGCTCTATATTTTGTAATATTGGTGGTATTTTACGTAATATAGTTTCATAGTTGTGCACAAGTGAAGTGGATGGGAAATATTACCACGGAGTATGGATTTTGACTCACCACAAAAACTCCTTGGATACTTCTAACAAGACGGCCACCATCTTGTTAGTTCATTGCAATGATTGCAAGAAACTTGTAATATCATTACCTACTCGACAATGGCAGTAATAATCTACAAGATTGGATGCCAATAATAAAATAAAAAACATTATCTCTCGTAAATTGAAATATTATCAAATAATTTATCAACCATAATATATGACTAAACAAGTTACAACTAGTCACAAATATGTATAGAGATAGTATTATGAATGTTTATGTATTTTAGAAACACTAGAATTACGTTGTGAAATCATTATAACGGAACTAAAGTGATTCAATTTTTTTTAAGAAGTATGTTCGTTATATAGAGTTTTCAACATGATCTTTTTTACCTTTTCTCTTGAACTTATCAAATAAACTTTTTCGTCAACTATAACGTTTTTGTATCACTGGCCATGTTTCAAAATTAAGTTAGTTTACGATTGATACAACTGTGCTTAGTAACTGGTAGCAAAATTTCCTAGACACTACAATGTAAGAGTAACAACATATGTTTTTTTTTAAATCAACAATAATAAAAGCAAGGCAGCAGCCGTTTACGACCTCGAGTGTAGTTCTTAGAAATTTCGGCACTTCAAAGACTTAATCTGGACATTTTATTAACAATACTAATAATATTTATTGACGTCTAAATTATCAAAATAATTCTTCGTAATACAGAATTTATCGGCAAGGTAAACCGACTAGACAGAACAATTTTTTAAGTTATAATAGTTTTCAGTTACAATAAATGACGTAATACAGAGTGTTTCAATTGTAATAATGTAGAAATATTTTGTAGGCATTGACATTTGTAAGGTGCGGTGACGTGTTTTTAGTTGGTCGACCTTGAGTTCTTTACTGATGCGTTGCCAAAATTTACGAAAACCGGAACATTGTAACACTGAAATAATGCTGGGAATTTTGGCAGACTGAAAATTCATTCATAAATCTGTTGAATAAGATTCTATATAAAGCTATGTTTTTTTAATTGTTTGTATGTATTATCTAGGCTCTACACTATAATTTTTCTTGTATATTTAATTTATTTTCCTGACATTCGGGTGACAATGGGTTCAGAATAAATAAATTTTAATATTTTTTTTTACGATATGTTATTAAGTATTCAAGATTATATTTATAGTCTACCAATTCTGGAATGATAAAATATTATACAAATAAATCGAGCTGTTATAAAGTTAAGAAAGCCAGTAATATGTTATTTTTTAAAGGTCGTAGTTATAATCTGTGCTCTATTAAAATACGTGCCTATAATAAGATGTGTTGGAGTTTTTGGCGGCATTTTGGGCTGTCATGTAGTGGATTTTATATTTTATTCATAATCTGGTGTTACTTGACTCTATATTGTATAAAATTGGTGGTGTTTTACGTAATACAGTTCGGCTATTGTGCATAAGTGAAGTGAATGGAAAATAATACCACGGACCATGAATTCTGAGATGCCATAAAAACTCCATGGAAAGTTCTAACAAGATGGCCACCATCTTGTTAGTTCATTGAAATTATATCAAGAAACTTGTAATATCGATACTCACTTGTCAATGACAGTAATAGTCTACTAAAATATTGGTTGCCAAAAATGGAATGGAAGAGGACAGATCTGTCTACAGACAGACAGAGATCTAAAAATGATTGAAATGTATTCTGTTACTTATTCTTGGACACCTGAAATAATTTTTTTCACAAAAATCTAACAAGTACAGACACGTTAGATTGACATTCTTATTATATGTATAGATATGTAGTGATAATGGATTATGTGCGAAGATGTTTTGACCAAAATATTATTAATGTTTACTTAATGAAATATGTTTATAAATAAATACGCAGTTTGCTATCGAATTTTCGAGGCAAATAAATTGTTCGATTCGGTTAGCAAGTCTCACCGAACCATCAAAGATTAATAGTAAATAAAATAAATAAAAATAAAAAAGCCTTTTATTTCATGCCACATATTTAGTTTATACACTATAAAAAAGATTAAAAAATAATTTTGTGAATTTGAAATGAGCACGAACCCCTCATGTGAGGGTGAAGGCCTCCTCCAAACTAATCCAGCTGTTTTTCCCTGCGACCTGTTTTATGTCATCTTCCCACCTTGCTTTAGGTCTTCCTCTTTTTCTGGCACCTTTTGGACCTGCCCATGTTGTTATCTGTTTCGTCCATAGATCGTCGCTCATTCTAGCAACATGTCCTGCCCATTGCCACTTAATTTGAAGTGTAATCTTCTTTAGGCGCGTTTAGAGGAATTTTTGGCAGGTGATAAAGTCATGACATGCAAGTAAAGAGTGACCGTGCGTATTGCGCTTGCGCGGTTTGTGTCACACTAGCGACGCGACGCGTAGTATAGCGGCCTGTGTACGTCTATTATTGATGTTTTGTATTGAGATTCTACAGCCCACCATATGATTGATGAATTAATAAACTGTATGAAAATGTATATAAGTAGTTATTATTGTGCCAATAGATGTGAAAAACAGTCTAATGTTAATAATTTCAATATATAATATGAAATTTAAATAATTCATTATTATAATTAATTTAAAAAATTATAAGAGCACACAGTTATTTCATTGCTTTGAGTTTTTACGTCTGTCGGCAGTCCTTATGACTTTTTTACTCCAAGTTTACGACATGGTGGAATACGGCAATTGTGTCTAACTTAATTGCGACCAGCACACACATGGTAATAAATCCATCACTGTGATGTTCTTTTAGTTAAATGCATTTGTTCTAAGTCAGTGTTTATCAGCGACCGACCTTCAATTTTTCAGCAAACGTAAGCCAAGCTTTTCGACCCCTTGTGCTTAAATAATTGGTGACATAATTTTGACAACATCTTGTTCAAATTTAATTACGAGTTGTTTTTATGTTGTACCAGCGTCCATTACCGACTGGACCATACCACGGCAACTGGGGGAACTCTCCAACATTATGAATTATTATAACCTAACCTACGATATAAAAACAGCGCCCATTCAAAAACTGTAGTTCTTCAACGCTTTTTTTGTACTTTATTAGATAGAAAATCCTAAAATAAAATCAAACAGTAACAAATACGTGTCTTGAATGAATTCGATTCGCATTAAACATATCAAACCCAGTGAAAATAAAACTACATATAACAAATATATTATACAGAACGGAACCTGTTGAACGCAATCCGTACTCGCTCTTAACCGATTTTTAGTTTCCTACATCCATTATCTGATCCTTATAAGTTAGTCTCACTCGACATTCGTCTCTCATTCTCACGTATTGTATATTTTTTCTTGTTCTACTTATTCAAACCAACGAAACGTATAATTAAACGATATGTTAGTAACATTTCTCATCTACAACTAGATAAATATATATTCTACATTTAAATAAGAAAGTTTAAAACATAACAATAATGGCTGACTAGATCGGGTACACCATATTACTCGTGAAACCTCCACCAGAGCCTATTATTCTGCTTGTCGCGTTTTAGTATTAAAAGTATCTGTACAAAGCTAGTTTTCGACAACCATATCCATGGCGATACATCCGTCACAGATTATATTTAAATTGGACGTGTAAAAATCTACTATAAGTAGATCTGTTGTGTGTCCGTCATACTATCTCAGCATTATCACCACAATATTCAACAAGGTAATACGAGGTTGCGAATACCGTCCGCCTGTAATAAACTAAACCTTTCACATTTCAGTCTAGCGCGACGATAAGCAATAGTTATCGATTCTTCACAAATATAATGCAATTATTTTTGTCACTAGACAGTGTCATTGCCATTGGTTTATATGCGTTCTAATAGCGCGTTGTTTCTTGCTGAGACATAACCTTAATGAAATAAAATGATTAAAAATAAAAATACTACGTCAATAAGTCTTCCTAATATTTGCAAGAGGAAAGTATACCTATTTTTTGATACTAGCTACAAGATAATATTTGTTGTTCTTGTAATTATTCAAAATTTACATCAAATTTATATTAATTGACATCAATGTATGCTATGATTTTGTAGTTAGGTACCAGTAACTAAACGCTTCGTTTGACCACATCCTCCCAAGAAAGTTTTTTTAAATTAATTTGACCAATTATTTCAGAAAAATTCTACCAATTCATTTATACCGTATTTTCCTTTAAGAATATATTTTAGACATTTCTATTGTTTAATGTTAATGTGTACTTAGTTGGAATCATTATTGAATGCAGGTTATATTTGACAATATCTATATAATCTGTGCTTTTATATGTCTGCTTAATTAATGTTTTAACCTCATGCACATACTTATTTTCTTCTTTATTTAACTTCCTATAGATGAAATCCTCGAATTTCATCACATCAACTTCTTACTCACTGTTATTGTTAGTAATAATAACACTACACTACGGACTACGGACATAAAGCGCCGCCGTGAGTCATTGCATTTGTTATGCATTTTTTATTGTTTATTTGAGTAGGAAGTTTTAGTGGTTGCGTCTTTAGAGTTTATTGGGTTTTTTGTGTGAGATAAAAGTTTTGATAATGTGTTCCGTTATGTAGAGAACCCGTTGTTTAACTCAAATACTCCAATGGAAAAAGCTAGTAAACAGCAATATGCATTATGACTAAATGTATGATTATTATTTGAGGAAACTTATTGGCTAATTATTATCCCGCGAGAACCCTTATGAGAAAGGTAGTTACATATAATGTGTAGGTCAGAAAGTATGCTCAGCGCAGACGAAGAAATAATGTAAACAGGAGAATAAAAAGGACCGAACTGTGAAACGCCTATGTAAGCTAGATACCGTGTCGTGCAGCTTAAGTGCGTGCTTGAGTAGTTCAAAATTATAAAATGAAACATAAATGACTTTGCGTAATGCAGCTAGTGTTTGTATATGGGAAAATCTACGAACGAATAGGAAGGGTTGAAAAAAAATGTGTTTGATGAATCCGAATGATGAAATCCGTTCAGTAGATTTTGAGTTTATCACAAACAGACAGATAAACTTGGCAGAGAACTTGGTTTTATAATATGTAGTGATAATCACATATTGCTGACGTTATCGTCATTCAGATCTCCTGTCCCGCATGTCCCCAACAATAAGCAAAGTATAGCCCCGGCGCTCTTTCTTGCTTACGTAATATTAAACCGCCCTTTGGCGATTTCTCATGTCCAAGGCAATGGATCGACGCGGGTAAATGTTTACACACAACCCTTTTACCACAATGTACATGTAGCGTCATCATAATAATATTTCAAATATGAATTGTATTAGTGTAGTCTCGGCCGGCACATATTATGTATTTCACGTAATAAATTATTTTATTTTTGAAGTGATTATTTTTTTAACTCAACTGACATTGTTATAAGGACAATTACTCCTCTTTTCAGCATGTTATAACTTTTAAAAGCACTTAGTTTTTTATATAACGTTCGGGTGTGTCTTTGTTTGCAAATCCTTGCCTTAAAGACTATCGATTTTCTAGACTTGTTTTTGTACTTATACCTTGAGCATTTGGTGACATTATTGCCGAGATTTGCACTTTCTTATTTAAATTCGTCTGTATTTCTCTGAAACTATAACTACTTCGATCTCTGCCATTGCTCGCAGCCGAACGCGATGTACTTTCAAGAGCTCTACGTAAATAGCTATTACCTATTATATACATTACGATCGAATAGCGTATTCATAAAGTCAATTAGTAAATAATGATGTTAAATATTGTCGTATTGAGGCCAAAGTCAATAGTTTTGCCTCTAAATATTAGTAAAATATCTCTTAAACTTGCAATAAAGTCGGAAAATTTGGTAGCGCTGACTATGGGTAATACATCGATACCCACCTGATAATAGTTTGCCCATTCGATCTTTTGGGCTTGATGGAGAAGGTGTCTGCTATCAGATCATATGATGAATTTGCAGTGCATGTAGTGATTAATCTCTTGCATCTAAATCATGACATGACTAATCTTTGTGACCTTATAACATGCTCATGCAACGCGAAAGGAAAGGGAAATTACTCGTATGAAATTGCGGCCACTTCTCTCTCCGGATATATTTATAATTCTCAATAACTTAATGCAAACAAAACAGGGCACGTCGTAAAGCCACATGATACGAGACAAACTTTTGTATTATCGGGAAAAAAATTAAGTAAAATAATACAACAAACCAACCAACCAACCAACGTCAACATTACGCGGTGTTACCAGACGGTTATCTATCCAAGAGCTGACCGCATCCGAAGTTGCTTAACTTCGATGATCGAACGAGAACCGGTGTTTTCAACGCTACTCAACACAGTGTTTACCCCCACTATTTTTCGTCGCACAAAAGGTTGCCGATCAGTCTTTCAAAGACATCCCATAAGAAGTCTCACTTCAAAAAATAAATAAAAAAACACAGAATAGTAAAAAGCGTTTTATTCAAACACTAAAAAATCAACCTACAAGTACAATATACCTAATACCTAACACGATTATTACCAAGCTATATCACCCGTGAAAGTCATTCATTGGGGTGCCTTTCTTAAATATATGTGTCGTCAAAATCAGCTAAATCCAACTTTAATGGATACTATAACATGGTTTTTTTTCCATTTTTTATACAATGAGAACGAATTTCAAATTTTGCCGTCCATATCGTTTCAAATATTTTATGATCTTCATATTTTACATAATTTGAAGATCCTGAAAAATAACCTAAAATATTAGGAACGGTTAAAATTAGACTGGAAATTAATTTATTTCGAAATGTAATGACTCATATCGTCACCTAATAACTTTTTCATAGATATTCATCTTTAAAATATCGCCATAATTCTTAAACTGTATTCTATCAAATGAGACATAATAATTATACCGTGACGTAATATTGAGCTAGATGTAATAAAAAAATGATTACATAGAATATAAAGTGGATAATTACTCGCTCAGTTTATTTAGCTGTTTGCGAATATGCCATTGTCAACCCACGTGACACCGAGTGACGTCACATCGGGTAGGAACTGAGTGGATTGTACGGCCATTGTTATACTGTCTGACGTAAGTAACCTATAGATCAAACAATACTGTAACTTATGACAAGGGTTATTAGGTTTAAATCAATTCGTTCGAGTTTTACAGTTAAACTTGTTGCTAAAATAATAATCTAAATACATAAAATGGATGTTGGCTTAGTTTGAGAGGTATAACTTGTCGCTAGGTGTCGCTACGCTGCATCTCTTAGTAAGTTTTATGTCATTAGTTTTATTTATGGCAACTTCTAGTAGATTATTACTGCCATTGTTGAGTAGGCTTATTACAAATTTCTTGTAATCATTTCGATGAACTAACAAGATGGTGGTCCTCTTGTTAGAACTTTTCAGGGAGTTTTTGTGGCAAATCAGAATGGATTATATTTTTTCCGTGATATATAAACTGTATTACGTAAAACACCCCCCAATATTACAAAATATAAAGCCAAATTAACAATTATTATGAATAAAGTATAAAATCCACTATATGACACTCCAGGATCCCGCTAAAAACTCCATCTGCGATAATTAAAAGTTCGCACGAAAACGTTCGTATAGACTTAAAGCTGGAACATCTCTAGGAAAACCTAACAGGAGAAAGGCGAATTGGGTGATTTTTTTTTTAATTTCCTGTGCTTTCTGGGGCAAGTTAGAAAGGGTTTCGGGATAAATTGAAACAATCTGTATTATTTATCACATTTCGTTACATATTTATTCGACATTTTTGACATTAATCAAAAGCTGATGTTCTCTTGTTTTATTTTGCGATCTATGGATATAATATAGCCAATTGCGAATACATGGTAACAGTGGAATTTTTGTAACAAAGTAAAGAATTGATACAATAAAAGTTGTCATGATGACATCAGTCAACTTACGTGTCACGTTAATTACCAATAAACTATTTCCATAAACATAATTTCCGACCATAATATAGGCTTATAACACACATATTTTACAAACTTTTCATATTTTTAAGGGCACTGAAGTACATAATATGAAGGTCAGAACTCTCAGTACGTTGATAATCAATTTTCAGTCATGAAGATTATTGAAATATTTTATTTCTGGGGCAAGTTAGAATGGGTGTCGGGATAAATTGAAACAATCTGTATTATTTATCACATTTCGTTACATATTTATTCGACATTTTTGACATTAATTTGTAAAAAGCTGATGTTCTCTTGTTTTATTTTACTATCTATGGATATAATACAGCCAATTGCGAATACATCAGAACAGTGGAATTTTTGTAACAAAGTAAAGAATTGATACACTTAAGCCTCAATAAAACTTGATATTTGTTGATGACATCAGTCAACTTACTTGTAACGTTAATTACCAATAAGTACGAAGTAAGATAACTCAAAATTGATTAATAAAAGAAGCAATTTCCATAAACATAATTTCCGACCATAATATGGGCTTATAACACCCTTATTTTACAAACTTTTTATATTTTTAAGGGCACTGAAGTACATAATATGAAGGCCAGAAATCTTCCTACGTTGGTAATCAATTCTTAGCAATGAAGATTATTACAATATTTTACAAACTAAGATGGTGGCTCTCTTGTTAGAATTTTCCAGAAACATTTTATGACATGTCAGACTTGATATTTCATGTTATTATTTTCAACTCAGCTCTGTCTTATTTGACAAATAAAATATAACGCAATTTGTACAAAAAACACTTTAATGATTTTTCTTTACATTTACATAAACAAAAAAAAAAACAAAACAAAAAGTATTTATTTAACAAAATGATGTTACATGGCATACAAATAACTGTAGATTCCCGCACTAGGAACTGAATCCTGTGTCGCGGGTAATCATTCAAAACTACGTTACAAAATGTATAAGCTGTTAGCCGTTAGTGTCTTACTTATTGGATGAAAGAGATTAATAGAATGTAAAACTTATGTATATATATAAAAAAATACAATACATACAACAGTACTTCAACATCGCCATTTTCTAACAACATAAAACAAATTACGAGTATTGCCATACATATCTTGTGACATAGAGAAGCTAATGTTACCTTTTTATATTATGTTAATATTCCAACATTTTCAACTCAGTAGTTCACTTGTGTACAATGGTCTATATTATGAAAGTTGTCAACAATATTACAAAATATAGTGTAAGATAACGCAAAATTAGGTACGAGTAAAATAAAAGCCAAATATTTCAAACTTATTAAACAATTTTCAAATAGTCTTCTAACATAATGGTGACCTTCTTGTTACAAGTCTCCAAGGAGGTTGTGTGGCAACTAAAAATTTATGCTCTTCGGTATTATTCCTTATCCAATTTACTTGTGAAGTAACAGCCTTCAAGATTACATTGCCAGATGCGAAATTATAAATTTAGACTCGTGTAAAGTAGTTTTTAACCGACTTTAAGAAGCTTGTTCGCAATTCGGTTAAAAAAAAAATTAAAACTCAGAATTTCTTTATTTATGTCGTTATGTTTTAAAATGACCTAAATCTAATTTTTGTTATTCCTAGTATTTTACGTTATTTTTCAAGATCTTCAAATTTTGTGCACTTCTAATATGTAGATGATAAAATAAAATAAAAATAAACCGCCTTCGATATGAAACACAAATAAGGCACTAAAAAGCGAAAAATAACTGAATTATTAAATAAACCAAATTAAATAAAAAATATTGATATTCGCGCTAC
>MU162699.1:10478-22994 GCA_015888305.1 Antheraea pernyi
TAACGTTATGTGTCATCCTCGCTAACAGTTCACGGGTTTAATTACAAAAGCATATATTAGGACGGTCATTGTTATTGTTGTCCGATGTAATTATTCTTAATTAAAGACCAACATTTGGCTTAAGAAAACTTTAGAAGATTAAAAACCAGTGGAATAACTTTAGTAAATTAGGTAAAAAGTTACCGCGGTTTTTCTTGACAGTAATAAATACATATCACTACATATTATAAAATAAAGTCCTCCGCCGCGTCTGCCTGTCTGTTTGTTCTCAATAAACTCAAAAACTACTGAGGGGTTTTTTATGCGGTTTTCATTAATAGATAGAGTGATTCATGCGCAATGTGTGTGTGTATGTAACTTGTCAATAATATTTGTAAACTGGTTGAAATATAACGCTGAGGAATAACTTTAGTAAGTTAGTTAAAAAGTTACCGCGGTTTTTCTTGACAGTAATAAATACATATCACTACGTATTATAAAATAAAGTCCTCCGCCGCGTCTGCCTGTCTGTTTGTTCTCAATAAACTCAAAAACTACTGAGGGGTTTTTTATGCGGTTTTCATTAATAGATAGAGTGATTCATGCGCAAGGTCTGGGTATGTAACTTGTCAATAATGTTTGTAAACTGGTTGAAATATAACGCTGACTGTTGAAAGTGTCGGAAAAAGTCAAGCCGCCTGGGAACTTTCATCGAAAACGCTGCTCTTTGAGATGTAAAAAAATAATTGAGATAAACTTCGCAGACGAAATCGCGGGAATCAGCTAGTATATAGCATATATATATGCATTAAAATGATGTACTCTTTACATTCAAGGTTATTTGAATCTTGAACCCATAATGAAAAATAATACTGAGTCACTCAATTCACATTCATAAACGTATGTCACAGAAATAACCTTCGTTATGCCGTGTACAGTGTATAAAATTAAAATTCTTGCTACCAAACTAATAATAAATTTTGGCGATCAGCCACCACCGCTAACCGTGACCGTACAACACAAAAATTAATAAACAACCACAAGATTATAAGTTCACGCTTATCTAATCATTGAGCAAACAACTTACCGTCACTAGCGGGACGTTTTATTCTACTATTTAGCGCGTCACTAATAACACTTTCAGTTTCAAAGAACCCACTGTTTCGTACACTGATATAAACGGAACAAAGGAACCGTACAGTTTCACAGTTACATCATCGAATATTCGCGGAAATTAACAACATTACCACACATACGAAAAGGAACACTATGAGAAATAATTAGCGCAAACGCACGAAAATTTGTCCGCAAATTATGGCAACACTGATGTTCGAATTTTCGTAATAGCGAGTTACTGGAAACGCGATTCTATTTTCGAAATAGATTAATATGATTGGTTAATTGAATTATTGTGTTGTGCGCCGTGATAAGCGTAGTGAGGCCGCTGCGCGACTGCCCGCGCTCGCCCGCTGTATCATTGACGCCGGCTCACGTGCGTTTGCATGCAAAAAACTTTTCACACAGAGCTCCGATTCTAACAGAGAATCCCGACATTCCCGAAGAGTTTACACGAAACAGGTTATTTTTGTCCCGAGAAAACAACGGTGCGATTTATAGCCATACTTTAAAATATTGAAAACTTAGTGTTCAGTTGCGATACTAGTTTTGTTATCGATTGGAAATAATATAAGACATTACCAATAGTCTTTTAATACCACAATATATGTGTTTAAGATAAAAGATGAGTGAAACGACGTTCTACCCCTCTTTCATACTCCCGGATTTGCGAAACAGATGTAAGTTTAATATCAGCCGACATTAAAGAGTATAAACACTCTATGACCATCTATCTATATTTACTTTCTTATTAAACAATGGCGCAGAGGATTAAATATCTAAAATATGAATTCTTATTAACATTTAGAAGTAAACAAGGACAAGGACGTGTCGTAAAGACACACGATAGTAGTGAAACTTTTCTATTACAGAGAACATTTAAATTTAAAAAATTACAACAAGTACCGACAGCGCCCGAAGTTGCTTAACTTTCCTGATCGGACGAGAACCGGTGTTTCAACGCTCTAGCCGACACAGTGTTTACCCTCACCAGTTTTCGTCACACAAAAAGGTTGCGGATCAGAATTTCGAAGCCCCTCTATAAGAAGTTTAACTTTAAAAAATATGCACATTTATACTCCCTTAACATTAAGCACAACTTAAGAATCTCTAATTAATAATGCTTAAGTGTCGGAATACAAGAAGACCATTTCACTATGTAATAGTTATTTAACAGCTGATAAACTACACATATATTGCAGAAAATGCAGTCCTCGGGAATAGTCTAAAGTTGGCTAGTTTACTGTTATATAAAAATGGCAAAATAACAAGCAAACAATAATCTTGAAGGCTAAAAAATCCCATCAGACTTCGTAACTATATAATAATAATCATAAATACAGTGGTACAACAAAATAATCCCAAGTAGGGTTGATATCAGGCAGGCGGCCGATCGTAAAAATTAAGCCAAATCATATATCACAACGTAACAAACATGTTGTACCGACCCTACTTATGTGGGATAAGGGTAAGAAGAAGATACTACACATATATTGATCTTTAATATCCAAATACAGAATTGACAATTATTATAACGAATACACGAAGGTACATCACGTGCGTGAATCGAGCCAGCGACCTCTGAGCTCAATAGTACAATTTATATTTCCATTCATGACAAATTAGGTGCACAATAAATATAAATACGTTTCTTTGGAAACTTTATCGTTTTGTTTCATTGCGTAAATATTAGCTACAGCTAATAAGAATTCATAATGTATGCATAGTTATTAACTTCTACAGAGTAATTTTTAATATGCTTTATTAATTTTATATATAGTCAATCCAAGCTGGCCGATCAAGGTCAATGCGTTTGCACTGTCCATTCCAGGTTTATATTACCATAATAATTACATTTCACGCATTTAGGTAACATAAAATAAGCAGTTCACAAACGCATCACTATTGAAGTTATACTTCTTTTGGCGCGTTAGGGAAAAATTTTGAGAATAAATTTTTAAGATGCGCGCGCACACTTCACTAAAAACCGACAACCTGAAATTAGCTATAGTCAACATTTTGTTTCTTTGTATTTGTTGTTTGTATTTATTTGTATTAAAACTTTCAATGTATTTAATAGCTTTTTTCTATTGTTAGTGTCGTTTTTACTACAAACGTAGAATAAGGCGAAAGATAAAAAAAATTCCAAAGATTTTTATCTTGTTACGCCAAAGAAGTAACTTCTAACGCGTGTATATAAGTACACACACACTTTTTTTATATATATTAACAGATTATTTATTTAATCTGGAACAGAAGTAAAATAAAGAACAATATTTCTATAGCATATTTACTGTTATAAAGCTTAGTGTGCATATTGCGAGTATTCGAGACATGCGTTGGCATTTTAAGCAGACCACGACGGCTTGTAACGAAGCGCTTTCATCGCGTTTTGTCCCAAATGATCGTGCGCACACCTCCACGTACATATTCTTAGTGGGTCTGATGCATGCAATATACAAACAAACGAGGCGTATATTCACGGTTATTGTAAAGATAATTATTAGTAATTAATAATACCATACGGTATAATATCAATGTTGTGCCATTACAATGTATACAGGCACGTATGCAACATGATAAACATCTTCTCGGTGGAAAACTTCGCATTTACTATTTTAAGGCTGTATTAAAATGCTACAATCAGTCAGAGGTAAAAACATTTATTTATTATCTCGCTACTAAAATAAAATAACTGATTTTCTCTATGCGTTATATTTATGTTGGTTTACTAATGGTTTAATGGTGGTAGAGCCACGCTGAAATTATTACTGGTTTCAGCATGAATGGGTCGGCTCGTCCGGGGTACTACCACCCTCTCATAGAAAACCGTCGTGAAGTAACAGTGCTTGCATTGTTGCGTTTCGTTCGGTCAGTGAGAGCGCCGGAGGCCCACCTCCCCTCCCCTCCCCTCTCCTCTCCCTAACCCTTCCCCCAAAGGGTGGCAACGCACTTGCGACTCCTCTGGTGTTGTTAGTGTCCATGGATGGTAGTGATCACTTAACAGCAGGTGACCCACCTGTTCGTTTGCCACCTATGACATACAAAAAAAAACGAAACAAAATAAAAATAACAATAAGATTTTTTTTACGAAAAATATTATTGTAGTTCAATTTATGAGTTAACTACTATGTTACCAACGTAACTATATCTTCATGTCTCTCTTTTAAATAGCAGTTATATAAACGTTTAGCAGTCGAAATAGCGAAGAAAGCGTTTTACCTTTCTGGAATACAGTCCGTCAATTTTTGGTAAATCCCATAGACACAAAAATATTACTTTTACTATATTTACATTCGAATGCAACTTTTACCCTTCTATATTTACATAACTCTACAAATCAAGCAATATATAAACAATAAACTACCAATTATAACGTTATATATATTAAATATAAATGCTGACCTAATAGTGTGACAACATAACCTATAATTTACTATGTAAGCAAATATTCATTGATTGGTGCACGTGTGTACGTATTTATAATCGTGACCTAATGTTTTTACAAAGAAACGAGTTTTGAAGGTGAAGGACAAACATATTTGTGTTTTCTTTTATATTAAAAATTAAATCATTTAGCAAATACGTCGCGGTATCACATCATTCGAATCCCACTTGTTGCAGACCCGAAATATACTATCCACATCATCATTCTAATCACTGAGAAGGGGTATAGGTATATCTGATAACTCTACTCCAAACTGCGACATGATTATACAATACCTGACACTTGATTTAGCACGTCGGGGATAAGAGTGAGATGTTCGGCAACGATCGATTTGCTACGGTGTTATAAAGCGTTCTCTGTATCACATAGCGCCATGATGGCAATAGACAAAGACAACACTATACAAAACCAAACTTAGGCGACTATCTCTGTCTTTTTCCCGACGTGATAAATCAAAAGCCGGGTACTGTACATACATATATTGAATAATACGTGAAGTAACAGTGTTTGCATTGTTGAGTTTCGTTCGGTCAGTGAGAGCGCAAAAGGACCACCTCCCCTCCCCTACCTCCTTCCCTTACTCCCCCAAGACAGGTTGGCAACGCACTTGCGACTCCCTAGGTGTTGCAAGTGTCTATGGACGATGGTGATCACTTAAAATCAGGTGACCCACCTGTCCGTTCGCCTCATATGATATAAAAAAAAGTTAAAACTCGTCAATAGCTACTAAAAAATTTAAAAAAAAACCTAAAACCGGTTGAGAAACAGAGGAGAAAGATGTTACTAACTTTTTCGTCGCCGCCTATTATTTATATGTCGTTACAGATTTTCTATATTTTACGTTTTTCTATAAAGGCTAAAGTAGTAATCATAAAAAATTAATATAGGTATTTTAAAACCGACAATACTCATAGTAATGATAAAATTATAAATAAAATAATATAGGAAAGAAAGCCTACAAGGGCTACATCGAATTCAGACAAAATAACTAGTTCTAATAAACACAACATTTCATGAGAAAGAAATCGCAGGCACCAACTACAATAAAATATTATTAAAACTTTTAAAAACTAGAAAGCTGTAACAGGATGCGTCATCTATATTATACATTCATAAAAGCATATACTTAAAATCGGTAGATCTAGAGTGACTGGAATCGAAAATCAAGGTAACGCTCGTTCCTAAATAGAAATCTTATAAATAAACATTAATATCTCTCCCTGAATAATGTTTCCCAACGGTTTTCACCTTTACTTCGACGCTTAGCGTTTTCCAGTCCTGAAAACAATGGCAAAGAGCCAACAACAGATGCGTTATATGATGTAAGCGGTCTGCAGACTAGGTGCGTTTTCTATTTACCCACTACCCGACCCGGATTCGCATCCGTGTTCTATCGAAGAAAACGAAAGCAAATTTTCCCTTTACAGTGCCACCATGTAAATAAGTAAAATAACAACAGAACAAATGAACATCAATAATACCAATATTTTTGAACAACTCTCTACTGCCTTCTATCTCCCTTACGCACTCCCTTCCGTATAGAGGTTTTTCTAACCCATTTGTAACTTTTTACACGTACGATTTTTGAATATTTTCTTTCATGTACCTTGTCCTAACAATTACATCAAAATAAGAATTAATCAAGTAAGCGCAGCCGTCCTTAAGTGATGCGTTTACGTATATTCGGCAATAGTCGTTTTATTTATGTACTAAGAAGATAATAGTCAATGTTATTTTAATGTTAGCGAAATTTTAAGTAAACATTTTCTCTTATTGTTCTATGACAAAAACTATTGCAAAGTATTATATATATATATTATATAGGCTACATTTTTATTCGAGTAATATATACCTTGGACTGATTGTGGATTTAATACAGCTATAGGAGCATCGGGCTCACTAATATAAGAGTCTAGACTGATACGGACAGCGTAATGATCAGACTCGGAATGCGTAAAATAGACGTGTTGAATACACTCCATATATGGTATTTATACAGACACGCAATCGTTCATTTGTTTGAACGACATTCTATTTACAATAAATTCAAAAGTTTCAGCCAGTCTGCCTAAGAGGATGACATACTCGGTAACTACACAGCCTTATAAATAAAATTAAAGCGTTTGGTTTTGAATATTATGGCACATGAATTTTGAAAAACTATTTGACATTGAAAAATGTAGTCGAACAAGTCGTTGAGATTTTTTGTATGGTAATCAACTAGGATAAATCCTACGGAATGGAAGCATAAGCACGATACACTGTATTTACTGTCTAACAAAACATATGACACTAATACACGCTTAGAAAATATTTTATATACATAACAAATAAATGTACCTATATAGGATAAACGTAAATACCCTGTCCAATAGTTTTCCACTTCAATAGAATGTCACATAAACTTACCCACATAACTTCGCTATGACATAGTGACTTGTGCCACCTATTGTACTTTGATTAGATAACGTGTACTGAATCCCAGATGCGCATGGACATGCGCCGTTAAACAGAATGAAATTGCATAGAGTGACCACGAAAATGCCTTGATTTTAGGGACACGTGATTTTATTTTTGTATTCCTTCTTTTTATACGCAACGAGTAGTACTATAAGCGAATTTGTTGAATGAGGAACAGGTTAGGCCAAATGTGTCTATTACGGAGGATATCTACTTCCAAAGTCATGTATGTGGTGCATTTCTTGTCCGTTTCATACAGCTCCGTTCGATCAGTTCAGTTGCTAGAGCATTGAGGTGGGTTTTCAGTCCTTATTGGTCCTTCAATGCGGTCATTGGCCTTTTTGATGGTGCATATCAAAGTTTTCTTAGACCTCGTTTTATTTATTAGTTATGGTGTCATATATATATGATTCTAAGAATTATATTTAGCATACGTTGTAGTATTATTATGCTGGAGTTGCTGATGCTTCTTCAAATTTGGCGGACACGTGATTAACAAACAAAATAGATTAAATTCCTTATTTTTTATTGTGTTATAGCTATTGCTTTATTAATGATGGTTAAAGATATGACCAAAGAAATGGAAGAGCGACCATTAGATTTCCGTGTTCTTGTATGTCTTATGAGTGTCACCGCTTTTGGCTTTGTAATTCTACCTACGATGTACTAAGTTTGACGTTTGATAGATATTTAAAAAAAAAACAATGTAAAAGCAATAAGAAAAACCACACCAGATGAAATAATTGAGACACTCTGATGAGTTTCTGAATATGTTTATAAGACAAGAAAAATTTAATTGAATTAAAACAAAAAAAAATTGAGCCGTCACGGGACGCCTGGTAGATGTGAAACATCGAAATTGTTCGAATTGAACGAATCTCAAATTCTCCTATTACACTATAGGTATGCGAGCTCAATGCGGCAAGAGAGATTGCGCACAGACGCTTGCGCATGACATCGTGTCGCCACGCCTCAGACACACACCACGGCCTGTATCGCCACACCAACAATCAGGTTTACCCTTGCCTATAGCTGTTTCACACCAAAATCTCCTTAAATTTGGGATATTTTTAATATCTATTTCCAATATTTCCTATAACTTTTAAAACTTTACTGATACAACAATTTTTATTTTTATTCATAATCCAGTAAATTAAAAGCTAGATGGGTCTTATGTCGAGTTTTCTCACGGATCGGAGCATAAAAGTCGTCGTCAACGGAACATGCTCAGATTTCAGGTCTGTGAGTGCTGGGGTATGGTTCCCCCCACCTTATTTCTTCTGCATATCAATGATATGTTACTAATTAGTAACATTCATTACTATGCAGATGATAGTACTGTGGATTCTACTTATACCAGCCGTGCGGGTGTGTCTTGGGAACGCGTTTATGAGAGCCGTAATATACTTGTGTCTGAAATAGAGACCACACTTGAGAGTATTGCGGATTGAGGAAGACAAAATCTGGCCCAGTTTAACCCCAAAAAACACAAGTATGTACCTTCACCGCTAAAAAGGTCCTCTTCGACGCAGTTCCCTTCTTTCAGGGAGTGCCCTTAGTTGCCAAGCCTAATATCAGTATCCCGGGTGTCGATATATAGCGACGTTCAGTTTGATGGTCATCTGGAAGCCAGAACAAAACTAGCATCAAAAAAATTTGGTGCTCTTAACAGAGCAGGACGGTATTTCACACCAGATCACCACCTTCGGCTCTATAAGGGGTAAGTTCGTCCACACATGGAATACTGTTCTCATCTCTGGGCTGCAGCAACTCAATGTTATCTACTTCCTCTTGACCGTATCCATCGTCGAGCGGCTCGAATTATCGGCTACCAGGTGCTCTCCTTAAGGCTCAATACTTTGGTGCTTCGTGGAGATGTTGCCTCGCTTTGCGTCTTGTACAAGATCCACCACGGAAAGTGCTCTGAGGAGCTGTTCGGACTGATACCTGCTGCTGAGTTCCGTTATAGACCAACTCGTCACGAACTGAAACGCCATCAGTGTCATCTTGATGATTGGAAGTCGTCCACTGCGCGATTTTCACGTTCATTTTTCCCCGTACGTCAGTCCTCTGGAATGAACTCCCAGTGGCAGAGTTTCCAGACCACTAGAATTTACCATCATTTAAGAAACGAGCCTACTCCTTTCTCAAAGGCCGTCAACGTATCTGTGACTCTCCTCCTGTCGCAAGTGTCAATGAGCGACAGTGATCACTTACTATCAGGTGACACGCATGTTTTTTTGTCATAAAAAAAATGTGTTTCCTCTGATCCACATTGCTTTTATAATAAAGTACTATTTGTAAATCATACTATTATCACAATTCGAGAAAGTTCTTGATGTTAGTCAAATATTAATTTCCTCATAAATCCCTTTAATATGGTAAGCGTACTTAAAACAGAATAACCAGTTAACATGTGTTCCGCACACGTATAATGCACATCGTATAGCAGTTTGAATAATGTATTGACGTATTGTTGATGTCGGCAAACATAAAATTGATTTGCTTACAATGAATGCTCGGGGGCAGATGCCGAATAAATATTTATGTTGTAATCTTTTGAGATTAATGGAATATATTATGGGAATTATGGGTTGAGAGTGTCTTTTATTATTCAGGTACTAGCTAATACTTGCAACTTCGTTTGTGTCATGTTTATCTTAAGGGGTTTAGGGGTGTAAGTGGTGTCGAATAACATCATAAGACTTGTGACACCCAAGCCAACCTCACCGGCACGTGGTGCACCCTGCTAAATAACGAACGAGGCAATGGCGAAAGCGAGGTGGTAGGGTTTTACAACCTGACTAGGTTGCAACCACCATGTACGTGGCGAATAAGCCCGTCATAGTGATTCGCTTCTGCGGGACGCGTTTCGGGATCAGGTGGTCGCCATTGTTTTTGAATTGTACTGTGCTTACCATCAAGTGCAGTCATTTTGCAGAGCTACAATAAAAAAAAACAATACAAAAGAGAATAATATAATAAAATTGTTAGTAAAAATATACTCTGCTTTCCATGTAAATTGTACATAATGTTATCTTTTACTTCTTCTTTCCTACGCATGCGCATCACACCGCTTACCCCACTTCCCATATCGCTAAACATGTACTTTATATGTAGATGTCGCAGTTTCTTAAAATTGTATAACTTTATATTAAATGAAGCTATCTTTATATATATCACCAGCGGGCCCGGCGGACGTTGTTCCGACATTATAATAAATAAAAATTATGACAAATTATATACCAAAACCTTCCTCATGATCACTTTTCTACTGATCAAAACCGCATGAAAATCTGTTCAGTAGTTTTTGAGTTTATCGCGAACAGACAGACGGCCGCAACGTGGGACTTTGATTGATAATATGTAGTGATTCTTCAGTTCATGTGTATGTGACTGAATTCCTTCTAAACGGCTGGACAGATTTTGATGACATTTTTTGTGAGTTCATTTGGATTCAATAATGGTTTAGATTCACAACTGGGTCCGGTAGGTGGCGTGGCGGTTGAATTTTAAGATTTTTTTAATTATCAAGACAGGGCAACGTCCGCGTGGCCTTATAGTAGTTATATAGTTCTATAGGCTACGAAGTGAAACTAACAAAAAGTATCGTAATGTATCCACTAGCTTTTGCGTGATGTGCGAACAAAGACAAACTTTGTCAAATCAAATCAAATCAAATCAAAAATACTTTATTCAGTTTAGGCCCTAATAAGGCGCTTATGAACGTCAAAACTACCACCGGTTCGGAAAACAACCCAGTCGCCGAGAAGAACCGGCAAGAAACTCGATTGGAATCATCTTTTTAACATAAATATATATTTCAAATACATTATACGTTACAATACCGTTTTTAGTGGATGCACAGAGAGGAGTTAATTCCAGACGTCACCATCGTTCACGTATTGATCCACTCTATAGTAGCCTTTCGACACTAAAACCCGCTTGACATGGTGCTTAAATTTACAGTCCGGCAAATCAGTAATATGTTTTGGGACTTTACAAATCCATGTCTACACATAACTTAGCATCAGTAAAAGATATATGTTTTGTTTTATTCCAATTCCTATTTCCAACGTACTGCCATAATAAAACCTGGAATCTTTTCAGCCAAATTTTATAAAAATGCTCCATATAATATCTATTTTTATTACTGTGAGCTCATAGTTGCAGGTTTTCATTTAACACTGTTTTGACTGGTTCTGCTTAGCCCCATTGAAAGAGCTAAGATTTTTTTGCTTAGGCATGGAGATTTTGTTCGATTGGTGTCTTCACCAATTTGATAACCACTGGTGTCCTGACAGTGCGAGGTTGCCCACTCATTTTATGATGCTTGAAGCTTGAATCTTCAGTGGACCATTTAATAGTGTGATAAACAAAACCTTGTTTTATATTTGATTTATGCAGAATCTTGAAAATCTGTTCTCTCAACCACAGAGGTATGACGCTATCACCGCGACTCTATCTTCCTATTGTGACCACTTCATCTTTGATAATTAATAAAAATGGATTTCTTTTACATTTCCAGACTGTGCAAACATTCTATTTTTAAAATTAGTAGAAGGCCAGATTAATAGCTGGCCAGTATTAGAAAATTAAAAATAATTAGGTTATGACAGAATTTATGATCTGGTTAGCTATATATACCTTTTATTTTGGATAATTATGTTACATTTTTTTAGGAAAAAGGCAAACAATATTATTTAGTGCAACAATAGATGAAAAAGTAGATAATCTGGCAAAATTGGCGTTGAAAAACAATCCAGTAGTTATATCAGTTACAGATTCTAACCAGTCCACTGTAATGGGATTACAACAAGGGTATTATAGTTCTGTAATTTTTTTAATTATACACAATATGTTATTTAAAAATAACTTAGAATTTGAATGAATTTACTATTCTTTACAGCTACTATATCTGCCCAGTTGAAAAAAGAATAAGTTGGCTGTATAAAATGCTTAAAAAAAGTAAAAAACTCAAATCTATGGTGTTTTTCTCATCATGTAAATCTGTAGATTTTCATTATGAATTCTTTAAAGTACATTGCAAGGCATCAGTGCTGAGTATACACGTAAGTATATTTTTTTCCATATTTTTAATATTATATTCCTTGATAAAGTAATAGATAATATAATGATATAATAAACCCATATTGTCTATAAGTAATACGTTGCCCTAATAAGGCGCTTATGAACGTCAAAACTACCACCGGTTCGGAAAACAACCCAGTCGCCGAGAAGAACCGGCAAGAAACTCGATTGGAATCATCTTTTTAACATAAATATATATTTCAAATACATTATACGTTACAATACCGTTTTTAGTGGACATCTATGGTGACCAATCATGGCGCGTTTATAGTCACGTGATTTTTTTTTAAATTTGATCAATACTTAATTGTTTACAAATTATTGAAAAAAAAAATTTTTTTGCATCAAATATCAATAGATGTTATGGTACAATGGTAAAAAGCGTGTTTCACTTCTCATATTTATCTATATGACTAATATTA
>MU162703.1:0-12938 GCA_015888305.1 Antheraea pernyi
CCTTTTTTTGAAGTCGGTTAAAAAGAAGACATTTCTACAAAATTTGACTTCAGTGACCTGTGTTGCCTCACTGGTGCGAATTACAGTTAAGTTGTAATATACACTATTGTAGAACACTCAATCCTGAGTAATTCCTCAGTTCAAACGATATTATAGGATTAGGTGCCGCCGAGTTATAAAATTAAAGAAAAGTATAAAAATTACTTGTATTTGAAATAGGACATATTTTCACCTTCTGTGAGAGTACTCGGAGTTTATGTTAAGAGCTTTAATTTACAGGTAATTTTTTAAATATATTTCCAACGAAATGTTGCATCAGGACCGGAAAAAAGAAAGACCGAAGACCGTCATTTCAAAGAAAGCATCTCAATTTGCTCTATAATAAACTGACTATATTATACAATGGTTATGTACTCGGCATCAACAGTGTTGAGATTACAGTTTAAAAATTAATAAAATTCGCTTACTAATTCATGCTTTTTCCTTAACCGTATCTGTCTGCTTTTGACTACATACTCTTTATAATCTGGTATCATAAGCGTTATCAAAGAACATGGCAATTGCAAGTGGGATTATAAGAATAAATTCAGTAAAATTGATGGGATGCAGTATATAATCATTCCAGATACCCCTATGATGACTAGAGAGAAATTTATTAAATCTATCATAGCTACCTAGCATAGACCCTTCTCACGGAGCTGACCGCAATACATCCGCACTTATATAGATGCGGGCAATATTCAAACTATAAATATTTATAAC
Source organism: Antheraea pernyi (assembly GCA_015888305.1). Taxonomy (NCBI): domain Eukaryota; kingdom Metazoa; phylum Arthropoda; class Insecta; order Lepidoptera; family Saturniidae; genus Antheraea; species Antheraea pernyi. Next base: position 763 of record MU162703.1, read on the forward strand.
AACAGAAAGTGATAAAGTTGAATGCTAATGCTATTGTATTCATTTTATTGTTTTTTAACGCAGGGAGTTTTATAAAAAATTTTATTATTTATATTTGTTCCGAAGAACTGAGGACAATTTTCAGGTTTGCCATGAGTTATTCAAATCAAATACTGTACCAACTGTCAGAGATATCTAGTTACAATGCATTCGGCCGTGTTAAATTATTAAAAAAAACTTTAATAATAATAAAATACAGCTTGGTGACATCTAGTGGCGAGTTTTAGTAATTTCCCCACGATTTCATCCGCATTTGTATAGAATATTTAATTTTAAAAAAACTATGAAACATCTTTTTTTACGATGTAACTGGATTGCTAAATCCCACTTCTCGTAGATATGAGTACATAAATGACGAACTATCGTATACTTTAAGGGTTGAATTTCCAAAAACCCTCGGTCCTCACCCACAGTGTAAAGGAAATCTGCTTGCAAAGTTGCCCAGTCATAGCTGCAGTAGTTTGGGCTGTGCGTTTATTTGCCATTCATTCTGTTATTATTTAATATACATGCATATATAGAATATAAAGTAGGAAAGGAATTTCCAAAAACTCTTACTTGTATTAATGTTCATGACGATTGGTCATGTAAAAAGAAATGTTTTGAGTATGAAAGTGGAAGTATATAGGAGCAGAGGAAAATCGAAAAAAGTGGGAAAGTATTGTGTGAAAGATGGTGCGTATAAAAGGTGTGACTACTGAGACGACATCTGACAGGGGAGAGTGGAAGAGGAAAGTATTTTGTGCCGACACCCTACTTGGTGAGGTAAGAGGGAGAAGATGATGACGATGATCAGTCAAACGCTTTTGGTGTTTATCCATCTTATATAAATCATAAATTTTTGTGTATGTATATATATAGATATGCTTAAATTATCTAAACAATTTACTCAAACAACACGCCTTAAGGGCTAAAGTTAAATTAATGTAGGCAAGAGAAACGTGTCCCTTTTAAGATGTCACAGATGTTGCGAAATATGTTCACGGTAAACATGAATAGAATAGTTGTCCAAAACTAAAATATGTTGTGTTTCAAAGGGTTCAAGGCTTTCGAGAATTCCTCCCATTGTTTCCATAATTCAAAGCTTGTTGCGCATGGATAATATTTATAGTGCGATCCAGTAATTGGGAGTAAAGGTTTACTATAGATTTGAATGAATATATGTCGCCCTGGTACCCTACAGAGTTACCAAATTATTACTATCATGTGTTTATTACAATTAGCTATATAACACCGTGTTATACATATTAACTTTGTCTTATTCTCATATTACATCGTTCTCGCATAACGTATCTCACAATTCATGCGGTGATTGTTCTGTTCTTAAGGACCGTAGTTTGATGCTAGTGAATCCATAAAATTCCTCAATACATAAGCTAAAACTGAAAAAAATATTGTATAGCATGCAAACAAACAATATATGTGAAGTCCAAATGAATTACTATAACAGAGTTTTATCCATTAATCTATTTATTAATATTAGTACTGTTACCCACAGTAAACAGTAATAAATTCAGGCATAGTGGCTAGGTTAAATGTGTCGTGTTTTGTTGTCATCCAAGAGAACCTTCGTCACGGCATGTCGACAGCAAACGCCGGTTACAAATGACAATGTATTTTAATATCTCAAATATAGTGAGTTCATTTTATGGAATCAGTGTAAAAGGTGGGGAAAATATGAATGTGAACCATTTAGTTAAAATAACTTGACAATTATCAAGGACAGTGCAAGACAAGTATGGGATAAAAGGTCGCGTGCGAATTCTGTAAGTGGTTGACATAGATTTTTAGTATTTATTATATATATATATTTAATATTTCAATATAATGATTTAGAGTGTTGTTTAGTTTAGTTGATTGAATTTTGTCCACGATAAAAATAATGTAGTGAAAAGATTTACAATAAAGACGTTATTATTGGCTATCTAAACAAATGGACAATAAAAGGTATTCGTGTAACAACCCTATGGTGTACCAATAGATATCTATAAAGATACCAGTTGACCCACGCAACTTCGTCTGCGCCAAATCGGTTACTTCTTGTTTCGATTGAATTTCCAACCGCAAAAAATCTTAAAAGCCTAGAACGCGATTGCAGCGATACCTACCATCTCCAGTCGTGGATCCGAACTATCCAGGGACTCAATCAAACGCACACCTAGTTGCTATGCGAAAAATCTTCTTAAATGATCCTAGAACCTGTTAGCAGCACCACCTATAGTAACGAATTGAGATAAAAACAAACCTCTAAATCTTCTCAGTAAAAATAAAAATCTTCTCAGTAAACCCCGGGTGGCTTTTGCACCGCTCACCTCCCCACCCATTTACTATTCTCGTAGGACCAACAGCAGCGATAACGCAGTAATTTTATCGGCTTACATTTTTTATTTCGCATTATCTTCTGACCAACTTCATCAATAAACATGCTCTAAAAACTAAACTTTTATCTCCATGAAATTAGCATTTTGTTTTTATAAGAATTTATAAATTATACGTAAAACCTGCATCCAAACTTAGTATAACGAATACAAAATTAAATGACAAAATAACGCGACAGTTCTCATGTTTTTTTTTCTTCGAACTGACTACGCTATTGACCAAGCGAGGTCTTAACAGCTTCACCGGACTACATGACAGTTCTCATGACTGACTTAAGTACATACTTAAGTATGAAGCTGTTAAGACCTCGCTTGGTCAATAGCGTAGTCAGTTCGAAGAAAAAAAAACATGAGAACTGTCGCATATGAATAATGATAAAGTTCTGTGACTCGAAGGTAGCGCCCATCTATCAATCAACAACCCAAATAACCATAAATTAAAATAATTTCCTACCGTTTGAAATACGATCGACAGTTAAATGATATGGATATTGTTCATAAAAAATATTAAAATCGCGTTTAAAAGATGGGAGAGTGGAGTTACGAGGATTAAAATTTAGGCCTTTAGCTATTTTTTGATGCCAAACTTACACATACACACAAATTCATACCTACCGTACGCGTAACGCATAACGAATTTTTTCCCCTACCGTGCTATAAGAAGTTTTACTTCAAAACAAAACTAACAGTTACAATAAACATTAACCGTTATCGTTATAAGTGACTACTAGGAAATTTAATAACGCACATTCGTAAATCAGGTGGAAACGTGGGCGGAATGGCGCCGTTGACGTCACAACCTCCGACCTTGGACCCACACCACTTTCGGTCTCGAAACTTGGCCCTGTTAATTAACCGAACGGACATACTGTAATGTTCGATAGCTAGTCGTAACACTTCTCATTGTTTGGTCCCTGGACTAAAGTTAATTTGCGCGTCCTTGATCGGACTATGGTATGGCGTAATGCGTAATTGAAATCATTATATAACACTTTAATTTGAAACCCATCACCATTTAAGAACAAACAGAGAGAAACTTTATGTAAATTTTAGTACAACGTATGCCTACTCTGAGGGATGTATTCAAATCAAATAGTTTGGCTCCTAGAGTGCGGAACATTTTAGCAATCTTTACTAATATTGCAAGTGCGAAAGTGAGTGTGTTTGATGGTTACGTTGTCACGTCTTCAGTACTGAACCGACCATCAGCAAATTTTCCATACATGTTGGCAGTACCTTCACCTGGAATGCCTTAATACCTTCATCTTCATTAATGCGAGCAAAACCGCGAACAAAAGTTAGTATATAATATATTCTTACTTAAACTAGCTGATTCCCGCGACTTTGTCTGCATCGTTTTTATCTCAACTGTTTTGTTATATCTCAAAGGCAGGCATTATTAGGTAGCGTTTTCGACGAAAGCTCTCAGGCAGCTTTTTTTTTTTTTCTTTATGTCATTGGTGGCAAACGAACAGGTGGGTCACCTGATGTTAAGTGATCACCACCGTCCATAAACAGTAACAACACCAGAGGAGTTGCAAGTGCGTTGCCACCCTTTGGGGGAAGGGTTAGGGGAGGGAGAAGAGAGGGGAGGGGAGGTGGGCCTCCGGCGCTCTCACTGACCGAACGAAACGCAACAATGCAAGCACTGTTACTTCACGTCGGTTTTCTATGAGAGGGTGGTACTACTCCGGACGAGCCGACCCATTCATGCTGAAACCAGTAATAGTTTCAGCGTGGCTCTTGACTTCTTCCGAGACATCCAACATTTATCGTTATATTTCAACCAATTTACAAAACTCTTGACAAATTATATACCTAAACCTTCCTCGTGAATCACTATCTATTACTTAAAACCAAATGAAAATCCGCTCAGTAGTTTTTGAGTTTATCGCGAACAGACAGGCAAACGGCGGTGGACTTCGTTTTGCAATGTTATAGTCTTCGTTGATCATAAATTCACACACATAGGTTAATAACAACATTATTACATACATGTACATGGTTTACACAAAAAAAAAATTGTGTTTGTACTTATGTACACACGTTAGAAGTTATACTTCTTTGGCGTAATAAGATAAAAATCTTTACAAATTTTTTTATCTTTCCCCTTATTCTACGTTTGGAGAAAAAACGACACTAACAATAGAAAAAAGGTATTTAATACCTTGAAAGTTTTAATACAAAGAAATACAAACAACAAATACAAATAAACAACATGTTGTTTGCGCGCGCGTCGTAAAGATTTACTCTTATTTCCCCTAACGCGACAAAAGAAGTATAACTTGAGAAATAATTGTTTTGAATATAATATTTTCAGAGTTGTCTCGTAAAAAACACCGCGGAACAGACAATATCTTACCAAAATATATCTAAATTGATTTATAAATAATGATATATTCTGTTCACACATGATGGAAGTGAAGAACCGTTAAAGAAATTATAACGCCTCTCCAAAGGCTTCGTAATGGTGGTAGAGCCACGCTGAAACTATTATTGGTTTCAGCATGAATGGGTCGGCTCGCCCGGGGTAGTACCACCCTCTCATAGAAAACCGACGTGAAGTAACAGCGCTTGCATTGTTGCGTTTCGTTCGGTCAGTGAGAGCCTTGCATGGTCAATAGTCAGTTCGAAAAAAAAAAAAGAAAAGTTGTTCACATATAAATACTGTCAATACAGAAGTAATGTGTATTAGATAGATATGTGAACTAGACTGGATAAAATTAGGAACTAATCTTGTTCTTCTTCTTACCCTTATTCCACATAAGTAGGGTCGGTACAACATGTTTGCCATGTTGTGGTATATGATTTGGCTTCATTTTACGATCGGCCGCCTGCCTGACATCAACCCTCCTTGGGATTATTTTGTTGTACCACTATATTTATGATTATTATTATATAGTTACGAAGTCTGATGGGATCCTTTAGCCTTACAGTTTTTCTGTAGATTTTAGCTTGTTAGGCTATTTATAGTTTCTGCTTGAGTGGCACTAAAATTAGGAATTAATATATCAGAGAAAGGTTAGCATGATAGGAACATAATAATAACATAATCACGGAATCAAATGAGTGGGATACAAGTAAAAAGAAGACCTGAAATTATTGCATAACTTAATTGTTCAAGGCGTTGCCAGCCTGTATTTGAGGGGAAGTGGGGAGGCGGGAGTGAAGAGGGAGGGGAGGGGAGGTGGGCTTCCGGCGCTCTCACTGACCGAACGAAACGCAACAATGCAAGCACTGTTACTTCGCGTCGGTTTTCTGCGAGAGGGTGGACGTATCCCGGGCGAGCCGATCCATTCACGCTGAAACTAGTAATAGAGGCTCAACCACCTCTAAAACACAAGCGGAAGAAAGTTTTTACCTTATATTATTATAATTCGTCTAATTTCACAATGGCCACAATATCTATTGAGTTATTTTAAAAGTTAATTTTATAAGGTCACATTGATATTTCTGTGGAGGTGTAGCCGGCTATCCTTGCGAGAATCGAATTCGTACCGTAAACTATGTATGTCTCAATCGATGTATCTTATCGTCAACCCACTAATTAATTGCAACACAGACGATTTTGTACACTATACATATACATATATATATATATATATATGTCTATCTGTCTGTATGTTACACTCCTTTTTTATATTATATCGTATTTAGTGTTTTACGATAATCTCATCTGAAGTTAAAAGACTTCAACAGGTGCTTGGCGATAGATTCTCAGCTTGGATGTGGTAAGAAGCCTGCTGCGATTAGAATAAGCCCTACCACCATGATATCCTATGGTTTCACCACAATATTTCCCTTCACCTAAAGCTCCGACTCTTTTTTTATATCATTGGAGGCAAACGAACCCGGGGGTCACCTGATGTTAAGTGACGACCTCCGTCCATAGACACTTGCAACACCAGGGGAGTCGCTAATGCGTTGCCAGCCTATGTTTTGGGGGAGGGGAAAAATAAAAAACTCCGATTTCGAAACGAACGAAACGCAACAATGCAAGCACTGTTACTTCACGTCGGGTTTCTGTGAGAGGGTGATACTACCCCGAGTGGGTCGACCCTTTCATGCCGAAACCGGTAATAGCTTCAGCGTGGCTCTACCACCTACATTAACTACACTCTTCTTTACCATTATTAGATAGCTTAGATTAATTTTTCGCCGGTGGACATTTAAATTACCAGCACATGTAGTTTCATGCTGTGGATGCTTTAATTGTGCCTATTTCTATCGTCTATACCTATTTCAACTAGCTAGAGCTAGGTTAAGGCGGCGAGAGAGAATACCAAATTTTGAAAGTGCGCCGCGAACTGAAAAAGTTTGGGAACCTTTGAACTAATTAGGCCATCATCGAATCAATGAATTAGTACATGTTATACATTCTTTATATTTTTAACACCTGTTATAAATTCAAAAGACAAATTCGATATCAAAGTTACTATACATACTGTCCTCTGCCCGCGTCTTTGCCCGCGTGGAATAGTTACTTTGGGCTAACGCTACCGACACGCAACGGAAGCTCTCAAAAGGAAAAATGAAAAACTCCGATTTCGAAACATTTTTCATTGGTGCTCCGGCCTTATTGGTCTTAGCGTGATGATATAGCGTCGACTGATGTTGCTTTTTAAGAACGACAGTCGACGATATTTATAGACTGTACTGTACTTTCCATCAGGTAGGTACTGTGAAGTCACTTTGGCGAACCAGTTAAAAAAAATCAATTTACAACAATATAACAATGTCGAAAGGAAATAGAAATAAATAAAAATGGGTTATGAAAATATAATATAGCAATCAATTTTCTTAGTATTTACAGCGTTTTTATTGGTTTACCGTTCGGAAAAAATTATCAGAATGTATCATCGCCTCATTAGTACATTTTTTATATATTACTAGCGGGCCCGACGTACGTTGTCCTGCCTTGATAATAAAAAAACCTAAAAGTCAACCGCAGCGCCACCTACCGGGTCCGATTGTGAATCTAAACCATTCTCGGATCGACTAGAACACGCACACAAAATTTCATGAAAATCGGCCCAGCCGTTTAGGAGGAGTAGAATTACATACACACGTACAGAAGAAATTTATATATAAATATAGGATATTCACAAGTTGGACGTGGTATCCAAAGCTTGTTGTAGTAAAAACGATCGATAAAAACTATACCAATATATATAACGATTTGTCCTAGTGATGTAATGATCAGCTGATGGATCATTCATCATTGTTAATTAATAATATTATAGAAAATCAGTAGGCGATCGTTTGTGTCGATATCCGAATGATATTCACACAGCGCTATTATTGCAACTGTGTTTTGTAACGTCTTGATTCGATCCTCGACCTTGACCCGTTGTTTGAAGGACCTATTCCCATTCATATGCCAGTGTGCTTAATGATAATTGTATTATATGGACTTTATTTTCGGAATTACAAGTTTTGAAATATTCGACACCTTGGTAATATTGGAAATATCATGATGGTAGCGCGTTTTTAAACGCCTATTTTCAAGGTGGTAGAATAACGCTGTAGCTATTACTAGTTTCAGCATGAATGGGTCGGCTCGCCCGGGGTAGTACCATTCAGTCATAGAAAACCGACGTAAAGTAACAGTGCTTGCATTGTTGCGTTTCGTTCGGTCAGTGAGAGCGCCGGAGGCCCACCTCCCCTCTTCTCTCCCCCTACCTCCCTCCACCCTTTCCCCCAAAAATAGGCTGGCAACGCATTTTCGACTCCCCTGCTGTTGTTAGAGTCTATGGACGGCGGTGATCACTTAACATCAGTTGACACACCTGTTCGTTTGCTTGCTATGACACAAAAAAAAAGGTTTAGCCTGTTTACCATTTTAGACCATGCTGCCATTTAACATGAGATGAGATTTAACTACAATTACGTAAAAAAAAGGAATTCAAACTTCCTCTTTCCGTATTAGAAAAGTTGTAATCTATGTTTATATAGTTGTCTCTTTTCTTCTTCATAAAGTAAGAAAAGAAATGAAATGTTCATGCGCTCTCAATCATAATATGTTAAACAAAGTTAACCACCAACCAACCAAGGTAATCCGTGTCGTCTGTCGCTCCATTCTGTACAATAAATTGTAATAGCCTCTAGCCATAGGAGTAATTAAGTGAAACAAAGCCACCGGCAGTGTCGATCTTTTAAGTGGATATGTTTGACGAGACATCGAACGTTCGCCCACCACATGCCAAACAATGTTGCTGATGCGAGGCTACTAAAATGACGCCGGATAATGAATGTACGTGAGCTAAGAAGTAAGCTACAAAGCTTTGTGGTTGAAAAGTGTTTAGGCATTTTATATAAGTTTGACCAATTTATTATGTAAATACTTCTTTTTAGAACATCTTTTAAAGATTTAATATATATTATGCTGTAATTGAAGCTAACATCACTGTCTTAAATTCACATAGCGCATATTGTAGCGTATATTTGAAACAATTGGCGTGTCTCTTTATTTTATAAATTAACAAGGAAATGGTAGCATTTTTAATTAGAAATTACACCGTGATCCGTACATTTAGTTACGCTTTGTGTGGTTTGACGTGATTACTGCAAATGCGCTTTATGTTATGTTGTATGAATATTTTTGTCTTGTACTAGTTGCCCCCGCCAACTCCATTTCGCCTTAATATGGTTTTTTAGTAGATACATACCAACATATGAAAACATTTTGCTATACCAATGTCCATAGAGATTGTTCTATTTTCCGGAATACAAACTAAGAAAGCGAAATTTTGAAAGCAAACTGCAGTAAAATGCCATACGTCAACTCAAAAATGACAAAAAAGCATCGTAATTACCGATGCGTTCACAATTACAGAAAAAGAAAACTGATTTTTAGGTTTTTCCGTGCAATTTTTCCAATTTTTCTCTTCATAAAAACCTTTCTCAGATTTTAAGGAATAAATAAAATAAAAAATTACTCGAATTGGACCAGCCGTCTTCAAGTTTTGCGCTTAGCAACATATTTTGTGATTCATTTTTCTTTATATAGATAGATTATACTGTTATTCCAATGACGCATAAGATGAAATACCATTATATAGTATATAAACGCGCTCTCGGGAGTTCACGGAATCATTTCACAGCGTGAAGTGGTACCTTTGAGATATTGTGATACACAAAGGGGTGTCGAAATAAGGCAATATATTCTTTGATATATGCCATCGGATATCTTTAAAGGTTCGGTATATATCTTCTGTTTCACTGGTATTTTTTTTGTTCTCGTATATATTTTACTATTTCTTGAAAATCTATAGGTAAATATAATAAGAATGTATATCTAACGTGTCTGTACTTTTTAGATTTTTATGAAAAAAATTGTTGGGGGTACCTTAGAATAAGTAATAAAATACATTTCAATCATTTTCGAAAATTTCTGTTTCTTTGAAGAAAGAAATTATTCAAGACAATTAAAAAATAACTATTAGTTGTTTAAAGTTTTAGAATACATTGACATTTCATACATTAAAAAAAATAATACATTGATATAGTACGTATATAATCTTATAATACATTCATTTGTTGCTGATAAATTTCTTAAGCGACTTCTCAGCATACGTTTTCATTATACGGAGAGAGAAAGCATCTAGAACGAACAGCTAAAAGTAGTATACACAAGTAAAAAAGTTACAAAGCTTTGAGCTTATTCGTCTAGCATGTGGTATGTGTTTTTTTAATAGTTAGCGGTCAGAGTCTATTTGTTTTGCTTAGAAGGGCTGAGGGCACAATTTAACCTATAGAACCACTCTGTTGTTCAATAGCATACAACATTTCATTGCTCATGTAGAAACACATTTATAGCTGAATTTTATGGATACAAATCTATCATTACAGTAGTTGACAAAAAAGTGAACGTTCACGCGTATTTTGTAACATTTTAGGCCCTCCCGCTATAGTCGTATGGACTCTCGACTTACACCGCTTGTCTGGGCCAAAGGAACATTCCCCAGAGTATGATATCGGTCGAAATTCACCTAACGGCCGGGACGTCGTTGATAAGCATCAGGGTTATTCCTTAAATTGAATTCAACCGTTGTCAAAGATCAACATTTATTAATATTTAAATGACGTAAACCAAAAATAAATATGAAAGTTTTAAATGTATACCAAAGAGTTTTATATAAGTATACCAATGCGATTTCGTGTTTATATTTTGGAATTTGGAATTAAAAGGGCCAGTAGCAAAAATCCAGTAAAATGCTATTAGAGCCATAAACTAGCGTTTATATTTTTAATTAAAAATTTGATATTTATAGCGAAAATATGTTTCTCTGATTTGTACTTTAGAAGTGGACTTATTAATGGAAAATTGATAAAAATATATATCTAAAGTTAACTGTATCCCTTTTAACACCTGTAAAGTTTTATTTAGCCGTGTTGAAATATATATTTGGTATATATTAACCGTGATTTTGTAATATCATTTGAAGAATTATTATTAAGTTTAACTGTAAACCATTTTTGTACGAATAAATTGTATACTTTCTCATAATACAATTTCGTTTATAGGAGGAAATCTGAGTAACTACGAAATCGAGATTATAAAGTCTTTAAATGATAGACAATTACGTTCTACCTTTAAAATTATATATTATTAATTATATTTTATATTGTAATTAATCACGAACAAAATTACAGGCAGATGCAATTTCTTACTAATATTATAAATTTGAATATGAGCTTATTTGTTTGTCTCTTACGTTATCACGCCATAACTACTCTGTCGATCGGCGTGAAACAATGCATATTCACTTTTTCAGAGGTATAAGAATATAGGGTACTTGTCATTCAGAAAAAAGGTACTGTTCCCAAGTGATAGGTATATCAGATCTATACTAATGCAAGCGTAGCCGCGAGTAAAAGCTAGTAATGAATTAAATCTATAGCAGAAAGACAAACAAACATACTGACATTCACATTTATAACATTAGTAAGGAGGTAGGGAGGGGGAAGGGGAAGTGGGTCTCCGGTGCTCTCACTGACCGAACGAAACGCAACAATGCAAGCACTGTTACTTCAAGTCGGTGTTTCTGTGGGTCGGGTGGTAGTACACCGGGCGAGCCGACCCATTCATGCTGAAACCAGTAATCTTCAGCGTGACTGTACCACCTACAAAACTTGTGACCTTATAAAAGAATTGTATAAAAACACAAGCGCCTGTAAATAGCGCCGATGTAACGAAACACTTTTCGCTTGTTCTACGCCTCTTTTTGTAAAATCCAAGTCTTACATATTATTTAACTACATACATAAACTTTGTACTTTAAATAAGTCGTAAATTAAAATTACGATCGTAAAATTTACGACGTTTATAAACACGAGTTACATAATAATATTCGTATACCTACGTCTAATCCTCCATATGTTTTATGTTTCGCTATCATTTTTGGTTAGTTGTTTTTAATTTAGAAATAAATAGGAAAATTAAAACTTCCAAGAAAATAGGTAATATATGTAAATAGGTAATTATGTCTATGATACTGTTCTGGTGAACTTTAGATTTTCAAATTTTAACTCGGTAAACGATAAAAAATACCAACAGAATTCGTTATTATATTTTTGTTAAACCCAAATTTATAAAGTTATTGGAGACGCATTTACACACACATTTATTGAAGCTATGATGGATCTGTGGTACCATATGAATCTATATCATGTTTTTTTTTTCGAACTGACTGTCACCGGACTACTAAGGCGAGCGCTTAAGGCACTCAGCCGATTTTATTTTGACAACTAGCTCAA
>MU162704.1:8611-22482 GCA_015888305.1 Antheraea pernyi
GGTTTTTACAGCTTCACCGGACTACTAAGGCCGAGCGCTTAGGGCACTCAGCCGATTTTGGTTTTGGGTAACATACACAAGGGTGCACGCACACCTCGGCTTGGGCTGTTTCCTGGAAAAAGACACGTCTGTCCTAGCTAACTATTCTAAGCTATTCATACATATATACATTTGTGAACCATACAATCGAAATTGCATGATTCACAAATGAATACGTGTATATCGGATTGAAACGAACTTAAACTATTCGATTCAGTTCGATGAGGGAAAAAAAAACAAAACCCTCCCACCATGTGTATATATGTGCACGTGTGTGAGAGAGATGATCTCATATGTCTGTTCAAGTGATGTAGGTGAGTCACTGTATCGCGTAAATAATATCAAGAGGGCTCCGCGCGGGGACGACCTAGGCTCGAGATATTATTGAGAACCGCGAAGTGTGCGGGAGCTAATAGGGATCGATTACAAAAGCGTGGGCGCAACACGCATTTTATAAGATTGAATTTAAATTTACTAACGGTGACGGCACCGAAGTCTAAAAATAGACATAACAAAAATTATTATTATTGTTTGACGGTTATTTTTAGGGGAAGATAGACGTAAATACGCGATTTACTCTATCTTATTTGAGTTATTTATTTTTTTAACAGCTGCGCGCGCGAGCCTTTGTAGTGTAGCCGCGATGGCTGGAAATCTATGGATTGCCGTGACGGCACCTAGTAGCGGATTACGAGAGCACTCTTCGTACGCCGAGATCTCCGAGATCTCGTGGAAAATGAGTAGTTGACCTGCGTAGTCAATACTCGATAGGGAAAAGGAGTATGCGGGGTCATCCTGTGAAGGATTAGCCGCCGGAGGTTTGGGAGTGTGCTGGGACGCGGGTTTAGGAGCCCACGGGGCCTGAGGGGCCCGGTAGGGGCGGGGGGGCGCACTAGTCGTGGGTACGGACGCTGCCGGTGCACGAGACGTGCCCGGCAGGTTCGGGAAGGCCTCTCGAGACATGAGAGGCGGAGGTCGAGGACGGGCGGGGGCAGCGGCCGTCTTAGACGGCGACGCCTGCCTGGGGTATCGAGGGCGCTTTGTGCGCGGGGCGCGGGGACATCCGCGATAATTCGCGGTATGGCCCACGCCGCGGCACAGAACACAGCTCGGAGGGTCGGAGGCGTCTTTCGTGCGAGAACACTCCCTAGTGGAGTGGTCGCCGAGGCACTTAACGCACCTGGGTTTCAGGCGACAGTTTCGTGCGGAGTGTCCGTACACCTGGCAGTTGTGACACTGCGAGGGCACAGACGTTTTGCGCGGCGGCTCGACTATGACGCCGGAGAGGCCGCAAAGGGATGTAAGATTAAAAATCGCTTTCCCCTGAGGGGTGCGATCGAGGACAACGAGAACCATATCATATGGAGCCCTGGTGCGCGGAGAGCGCATACGATGAACCTCGCGAACAGGAATCTTCTGTTCCTTGAGGTCGTCTGAAATGTCGTCAGTCGGGAGTTCTGAGGGGACTCTACGGATCACAACCCGTAGTTTACGCTCCTCTTCGAGAGAGTGCGTGAAATAGCCCCACTGGTTGTCCCGAAGGAAACGAGTGAGGTTGCGATGGGCGGTGGACGTGGCTACCTTCACCTGAATACCTACAGCGGTATTCACGGCGGAGGTGTAAGGGATACCTGCCGTTTCCAGCAGGCTAGAAATCTCAACCCAAGACGCTTTGTCTTGGATCGTAACGGGGGGCGGTGGGCGGGGCTTCTTGCCCGAAACTGCGGAACCCGCAGCCACGGGCGAGTCGGGTCTAGAGGGCGCTGGTGTCGCCTTTGGCACTTTCGCGCCATCGACGTTTGCGATCTTTTTAGAGGGCAATTTGTCCTCCGGATCGGAAGGTGAGTTCGGGCGCTTCTTGTTCTTGCGCGGTTTGCGGTGCGTGACGGTGGTGAAGCCATCGTCCGCAGCAGGGGCTTGCTCAGCCTGAGGGGCTTGCTCGGCAGGGGGATCCTGCTGAGCAGGAGGGTCTTGCTCCATGTCGGAGCCGGAGTCGGAGTCGGAGTCATCGCTATCGCGATCGGCTGGGGTTGGGGAGTTGTTGGAAGCCTCGATCTTGGCATAGATCGAGGGAGCGGGCTTCGAGGAATGAGGGAGCTCGGTGCGACGCTTTGCAGCGTACGCATCGTAATCGTCTACGAGACGAGGACAGATAGCGGCTATGAAGCCGCGGAGGCTAATGAGCTCAGTCTCTAAGAGACTGATCTCTTGTTCAGCGGCCATACCGGGGCCTGAGGAGGGGAGTGGGGCGGAGGAAGACATGTGAAACCTTCCTGCCAGAGGGGCAGGGGGCACGCCTTAATGAATTTAGGGGACTATCCCGAGTCCGGATCAAAGGGAGCTGTTTAAAATTAAACAAAATAGGAAAACAACGCAAATACGTACCTGAGCGAGACAGGGGAAAAATAACATAAGACTACTTAAGTAAACAAACAATAAAAAGAAAATAAATTTAAAAATAAATCACTGAAGAATTAAAGAAATACGTAAATAAATAGATATCCAAAAGAGTAAATAAATAAATATACCAATAAATAGATAAAGCAATAAATAAATACAAGGAATGGTCTCACTCAGTTCCAAGAAAAAGAACGTAGGTGCAGCGCACCTGTGAAGCGCAGGTGTGCCGGATCGAAACAAACAATAACTGACGTCACTAAATCACGAGTATTAAAATCGAACTTAGCGCGCGCAGCAAAACGGACAACCGCTCAAGTCGACGGTTCGATCGGAACTCCCGGCGATAATATGTTTTGGCCTATAACTAAGGTAACAAATGTCCCACTTGAATATATCTTCGTTGCTTTTTGTATGGGTATATTTATTCACAATATCGTAATCAAACAAGTGGCATAACATAAGAGATTCAATTTATTACAGAGGTCTCATATACGCAGTTGTTTCTAGAACTTTCCGCAATCTACTCACGTGTCAAGGCCAGTGATAAAAGGATTTGCCCATGGGACTATTATTACGTTCCTATATATTGGAGCCGTTTCATCAGAAACCGTTGCGTAAAATCAACCCTAGAGATGTCTCGGATAATTGTTAATTTATTTATAATATGCTTGATACATCGAGTTTGTTACTAAATGAAATCGATTGAAGGATACATAAACCCTGTTTAGAGTAATATCGAGGTTGCACTATAAAATAATTCAAAAATATATATTATCTACTTTTTCATTTCATTTATTAAAGAATTGTGAAAATTTTCTGTCATAAATAACACTTATTTAGAAAAAAAAACACACATATTAAACATGATTAGCATTCATACGGTAAACTTATGAAAAAATATATTAATTTATTAAATTAATTGTTAAGTGTACTCATCTACATATCGATGAATCCGTTTAGCAAAGAGTACGTGCCAAAGAAATAAATAAACATACGTACCTAGAAGAGCATTATACCATACTACTACGCAATCGGGTAGAGAGGAAGTAATATCAATATTGTTTGCTAAATACATTGAATTTAGAATTATTCTATTTCAAACTGTTCGAGCTATGTATAACCATGATACCATTGAATCATATTTACTGTGGTAACTTTTGTTAAATTACATTTTTTTGCTTTAACTTTCATCCGCGACATTGGTTGTATATTTTTCGATATAGGTTGTAGATTTCAGACTAAATTTATGTTAAATTCCCTTACAGAAATATAGATACACTCCTACGTTTACGTTTACACTTATAATAAAAATAGTATGGACTATATAAATACAATTTTAACGATATAATATTAATATGTTATCTTAAAATAAAGGAAGCACTTGATGGTTTTATGTGAGTATGGATTCTTTCGAGGTTTCTTTCGCATTTAGAGTAACGTAAGTATATAATAACCGAAACTTCAGAAATAATTGTATTCGTTATAATTTTATAATTGATAAATCTATACTTCTATACTATAATTATAATTATTTATAATAATATTATAGAGAGATAAAGTTTGTGAATTTGTGAGTTTGTGACGGTATATGGGGTAATCTCAGGAACTACTACTGGTCCGGTTTCAAAAATTCTTTCAGTGTTATATAGCTCATTTATCGAAGAAGGTTATAGGCTAATTTATTATATCATCACGCTAATACCAATAGTAGCGGAACATTAATGAAGAAGTTTCAAAATCGGGGTTTTTAGCGTTAGTGTGTGTGTGTGTGTTAGCGTTAGCCCAAAGTAACTATTACACGCGGACAAAGTCGCGGCCAAAGGCTAGTACACTATAATTATAACGTATTAAAATCAAGTAATAAGAATATCGATTTTAGATAAAAATGGAAACAAATGTTAATTTCGTAAATGAAAACGAACTACATTGGAATGTATTTCATTGCTTAATCACTTGGTTTTTATTACTAGATTTGTAAATTTGAGCGATTATTGCGAAACGTTATTTTTTGCTATAGCAATAATTTGTCGTTCTATTTCGTAGCCATTTTGTTTTACGGTGACATATGATAAATCGTATTAATTCAATACAGTTTATTTCTTGGGCAGTTATGATTGTAACAATATTGATTTATCACGGCCGATAAAATTAGTATTTTGCGTTTAGCATACGATATGAAAATCACGATAATTGTAATCTATAATTCTGCGGCGAGTCTCCCACTCTCTAAGCTACATTTTCTATAGAATTCTATCTGATCCTAAGAGCCATGGTGTGATGTTATGCAGTATATAATAGTTTTTGACAAATTTACACATTTAATAGTTAATTACCGAATGTATACATATAAGCGCATTACTTCAGATCAGCTGCACCCATTTGGCTAATTCTTTTTTTGTAGTTTGTAGTGGAATACAAGAAAAGAAAAAGTTTGAAAAATGTTTAAAAAAATCTCTATATAAAGAGTGAGCGAGACAGAAGAGAGTGGAGATGTCTACAAAAATATTGACAGAATGTTCAGTTGCCATTTTATTTAATTACATGGTCGTACTGTAAAGGTAAGGTTTGGTTTTGTTTTGAACGTTATAATAAAATGTAAAAAAAATAGGACCGATAGTTACAGATACCAGCATGTTCATATTAGTATAGACAGAAAAAGAACTGTGATGTATTTACCCACGGAACAAAGAGACAAGTGGAAGTGCTAAGTATGCATGTGGCGTCAACCCTAATCATGGGTAGTTCCTCATATTTGTACTCAATTGGTACTTAATCGTGTTTTAACATCACAACAAATCAGTTGTATGTACTTATTTTACGGGGCCCATATAAATCGTGCTCTAATAGGATAGCATAGAAAAAAAATCTTATTGTTTTATTTAGTCTCTTAAGAATAAAATACAATAGCTTTTTGTTAAAACTAGTCGTGTTATTTCTTTTTAAAGAAGATTTTCTATAAGCAACTTATTTTAATGGTCTAGTTTCTGTTCATTTTATAATAAAACATTCAGTTTTGAATGTATTCTTTTAGCTTAAAATAAGTTAAAAAAATTAAGCAATTTTATTTAAAATCCTTATTAAATAAACATATCAAGATGTACTGAAACAAAAATAATATTTCATAGACCTGTGTAATTAATTGTGCTTTATACTACATCGTAATATTACAAGTGGAAAGCTTTACGATCTCACGTTTAAATAATAGTCGGCTTCAGCTGTAATTATTGTTGATTTACCTTTCAAAAGATAACATAAACTCTATAAACTAATAGAGGTTAAATGCACGATTATTATTAGATACTATCTACTATGATTTCATTAACATGGTCTACAATTTAATGCGACAATATATGTCAAGCATGCACACTTATTCATACACTGAATGCACATATATGAAGCTCCTAAACTTAATTGTGGCGCTACTTTTCCAAATAAGCTAAACCCAATTTTAGCCGTTGATAATATTTGACGTTATTTTTCGATATTTTCAAATGTTGTATATGTAAAATATAAAGATGATAAAGAAAAATAAAAACCTTATGGACGGCAAAATTTGAACATCGTTCTCGGTGTTTAAAATTTGATAATCTTAAAAAAAGTAAAACATGTGAGAGATTAAAATTTTTGAATCATTTTGAAATGAAACGACTCCTCAATTGTTGAAACGATACGCGAGCCATCTGTTGTACAATGGCTGTACTATTAATAAACTTTTGCTAGTGTGTACATTCATATGACAAATATAAATAAAGTAATCTATATTAATAAATTAGCTGAATCACATGCATATTTTTGGACATTAAAAATGCTAAAGGGTCAAACGATTCCTAAAATAAGTTAGCTTAGAACCATACATCGAATGTCCCAAGTGTCCTCTTTTAGATAATTAACGTTTGCCGTTATATCTAGTAACATATCCAAATTCCCCAAACTCCCCTCTTATTTCGCAGTCTTCAAAGACTTGTCGAAATCGTAAAGTCTTTATAAAAAATTAATTCCTATTTATACGCAACTAATTTTTAAAATATACTCATAAAATAAATGTTGCAAATAATTATTGCTTAAAAAATACGTACGTACGTACGTAGAGCCTTAGCTATATTCTAGTGCTAAGTAAATGCTAACTTTATAACCTATAGCATAAATGTAGTGTACCCTAATCTTCATATATATGTAATGAAAATGTATTTCTTTAATTTTATATGGAGTTTCGTTACACTCCATGTCGTACGTTTGTTACGGTTTAATAGTGTAGGTTACAAACTCTTTAGTAAATTATTTATGTGAAGTGAAGTGTTATTATTAAGTGAAGTGGATGGGAAATAACACCACGGAACATGAATTCTGAGATACCACAAAAACACCATGGAAAGTTCTAACGAGGGGGCCACCATTTTGTTAGAACATTTAGATTATCGCAAGACATTTGTAATATTATTATCTACTCAACAATGGTAATAATAATCTACTAGAAAATTGGTTGCCAAATATAAAATAAAATAAATAACTTCCTTTCTGGAATACGACTTTAATTTGTAACTTTTATTAGCCGTCTTTTTGTTAGAACATTGAAATTATCGTAAGACACTTGTAATATGTTTACCTATTCGATAATCGCAATAAGAACCTGGAAGATTGGTTGCCAAAAATAGAATTAAAGTTATGAAAAATTGAAATATGTACCTACTTGTATTTTTTTTTTCGAACTGACTACGCTATTGACCAAGCAAGGTCTTAACAGCTTCACCGGAGTACTGTTATGTACTTGTAAATGTCGCTTCTTTGTCTACAGGTAGATTGTTAAATTGTATAATTAGTAGTTTTTTGTAATGGGGTATATAATATTTTAAACCCTTTTTGTCTACATAGCAACACGTTCAAGTATATTTAATTTTTAATAAAAAATCTTATATATCTAAAAAGAAAATGTAGCATCGCCTTCTAATTACACATGTTTTAATTTATTTACCTGTGATTGAAGGAGTCTGTGGTTTGGCGTTATTTAATCTGTGGTGTTATTTTTTTGGGAAAAGTTTATAGAACACAGTTTCAGTTTGTTATTTTAAATTATAAAGTTGTAAAAAAGGAGTGATATTTAGGGGAATTAAACATTAATGTCTTTGCAGTTGTTTCAGAAACTCGGTACTGTTTATTTTTGTAGTATCATTTCCCGAAACAACATTTGTAAATGTACATACATGTATGGTTTATATTGTATGTAGTTATTTCTTAATATCGGTGAACATGTAAAATAAGCGAAACTTTAACTAAATAAGTGATTAGTTGCGAAACTACATAGATCTGAATCGGAACGTCCCTAATTCCAATAACGGTTTCAGATATCCCATCGGGCCGCCTCACGGTACTAACGATATATTTATTTAAAATTAATTGCTAAATAAATATTCAACAAGGTTGAAATAACTATGTAGATTTTACCTTTCAACTTTATGCAATACATGGAACCTTGGCACACAAATGTTTCGTCAATTATTAGAAATTGAGATTTATTTTTGTTGGGTATCCGAGTTGTGTTTTAATAAAAACTTGATAATATAATATGAAATGTTGGGGTGCGTATCGCACAAAGAACGCAATTTCTCAAGGTCTATCGTATATTTTTATATAAACTGCCACATACTTTATGCTTTACATTAATGGAGGGATTGGAACAAATTTATAGTAAACACTAGCGGGCCCGGCAGACGCTGCCCTGCCTTGATAATAAAAAAGATCTTAATAGTTAACCGCAGCGCCACTTACCGGGTCTAATTATGAATCTAAACCATTCTCGGATCCACTGGAACACGCACACAGAGTTTTATTAAAATCGGTCCAACCGTTTAGGAGGAGTTCAGTGACATACGCACGCACAGAAGAAATTTATATATAAAGATGTTTGTATATGACTTAAAATTCCTTAGATGTTTCATAAAAAAATTAAATATCATGCTCTGAAATTAAACTAACGGAAGGCGCTTATTATAAAAAACGATTAGCAAACTACATACAATACAATATTTACCACAGGTTCTGACCTGAGTCACGGTCATTTTAAAGTCCGTTAAACGCCTAGAGATTAATGATCACATGTTTTATAAAATTATTAAATTTAATAGCAGCCTCCTTCTCCATCGAGCCCAAAAGAACGAAGGGACATACGAAGATTGTTACATCAAGCATCATGTCGTCCATATTTAAACCGCACCCTGCTTTCGATCGCTTACTGTGCTGTCAGTTAAACGAATTTATATAAATAAACGAATCTCTTTCGATAGTGTTATCCAAATCAAAAACACTTTATTCAATTTAGGCCCTTCGAAGGTACTCATGAACGTCAAAACTACCACCGGTTCCGAAAACAACCCAGTCATCGAGAAGAACCGGGAAGAAACTCGATCTGGTTTATCTTTTTAACAAATATATATAATAATTAGAATAATAATATATTATATATAATAGTAAATGTCAAAAATGTTTTTAATGGATGCACAGAGATGAGTCAATTCCAGACATCACCATCGTTCACATATTGATCCACTCTATAATAGTGTTTTGACACCAAAACCCGCTTGACATGGCGCTTAAATTCGCTTAAATCGGTAATATCCTTTGGGAGTTTGTTGTAAAATCTAACACTATTTCCCAAAAAACTATTACCGGTTTTACTAAATCTAAAACGTGGGACAACCGGTTTGTCACAATTTCTAGTATTTAGATAGTGCCGGTTTTTACGAAATCTAGCTTTTCAAGGTTTTTACGGATATACATTAAATTGTCAAGAATATATTACCATTATTACCAACAAACAGTATTACCGACCGTTATCTATATCTATATATATAACATGTATCGTGGCTGTACTTTTTCGAATTTTGTGATACAAATTGTTGTATGTGTCTCGGAATAAGTAATAAAATACATTTTAATCATTTTTACTAATGTATGTCTGCCTGTCTGTTTGCATCACTGCTAAAGTAGTGCATTCACGATAAAACCTCACAAGGAAATCATAAAGCATATCCTCGAGGTACATGTACCTACTTTTGATAGTCCGGTGAAGCTGTTAAGACGTTGCTTGGTCAATAGCGTAGTGTTAACCGTCTACGTCCGGTACCGTGACACACCCGAGAGGCGAGACTACAACGCCACCCGGGGAACCACTATTGACCTGCGATACCGCGCTATTGATTCTATCGGGGTGTTACTACTGACCTCGAACGCTATTGGTGGAAGTTATCGGCTGTTCATTATTCATTCCGGTGTGAGACTACATCGGTGGCATATAAAGGGCAAGATGTCGCTGATCTGTACGCACTCCTATGTGGAAGTTATTGTAAGGCGAAGCTCTGGCCAAATAAATAGTGACAGTATACGAAGTATTTATTGCCATTCCTGACTGCATCGACACTATACGTGATTAGTGTAACAGTAGTCAGTTCGAAAAAAAAAAAAAAAGTACCTACTTTTGGTTTGTTTAAAATCGGTTCACTATATCAAAGGTTGTTGTAATTTTAATGACGACGCGACATAAGTACAAGAGAAAATTAAATAAATAATTGGACTTAATACATTCAAATTATTTTATTAGTACCTGTTTTTTACATTAAAATCCACGCATACGGTGTCGTGACCACAGCTAGTTCTTATTAATATTAACTACTCAGGCCTTAACTACAAAACCGTTCATAATGAAATTTAGCATACACGTTGTCAGCGGTATAGAAAAGAACGTAGTGTGTTTGTCATCCCAAAAGTATTACTCTTTTTCATTTTATTTATATCATAGCTGCATAGGAAGCAAACTAACAGGAGAGTCACCTGGTGTTAAGTGATCACCACCGTCTATGGACACTTGCAACACCAGGGCAGTCGCAGCCGCTAGAGCGTTGCAACCCTGTGTTCGGGATGAGGGGGAGAGGGGAAGGAGATGGGAGGGAAGAGGGGAAGGAGATGGGAGGGAAGAAGGGAAGGAGATGGGAGGGAAGAGGAGAAAGGGATGTGGGCTTCAGGCGCTCTCCCTAATCGAACGAAACGCAACAATGCAAGTACTGTTACTTCACGTCGATATTTCTGTGGATCGGGTGGTAGTACCACGGGTGAGCCTACACATTCATGCTAAAACCAGTAATAGCTTCAACGTAGCTCTACCACCTAAACCTACTCTCGAAGAACAATAAAGTAAATCTCGAAGAAAAGTATATTAACGTAAAATTTGACTAGATACTTAAAAACATTGAATCTTAAAAGATCCGCCGAGAGGTTAACGCAAGACTAATAAATAATATTAGTAGCAACACTTAAATGTATAAAGCATTCAGGCATAATGCCTGAAGACACATATTTTATAAAATAATTTCCCCGCTAAAGTGGCTTTTCTGAAGAATACAATATCCATCGCGGACGACTGCAATGCGTATAAAGTTATTACGAGGTAATAAAAAGAGATCTCGAAACGAGGTGCGGTTTTGTCGAGATTTAAATGGGATGTGAATCAGATAACTTTTTCACGTAGTCATTGGAATGTAATCTTTAAGTTTCATATATTTGGTTGATATTTCCTTTTTCATAGTTTTTAGTTAAATGACGATCATTGATCACTAAGATGGTGAACACGCTAAACCTTAACCGTGTAACCAAAAAAGTTAAATACGTATTGAATACTTGCTTTAAAAAAGTTCATATACTTACGTATAAAATGCACCGCGCTTGCCGACGGCTACCGCGGCAAGATCGTGTCATCCTTTTTCGCAAGTCTAACCTAACCTAATCAAACAGAGGTAGAAGAGCAAGAAGTCGAACGTTCGGCGAGCGCTATGCATTTAATACGTAAGTATCCAAACTTTTTTAAAGTAAGTATTCAATACGTATTTAACTTCTTTGTAATAACACCCTGAGACTGATTCTCGAATGCAGCTGTAGTAGTCCGGTGAAGTTGTTGACCTAGCTAGGTCAATAGCGTAGTCAGTTCGAAAAAAAAAAGAGTGCAGCAACCGGAACGCACACATACTTAGATGATGTTGGGCGATAGCATTTTATCTTGAGTTTAGTAAGTGGGTAGCCAGGTGTGGTTGCAAAGAACCCTATTACCAAGTTATAGTTTTATCACAACACTTTCTTTCACCGAAAGTTCCAAATCAATTTTTCTTTACAGAAATTTCATCATATCACTTAACTAGCGGTGCCCCCGAATACGTTTGCGTGGAATCTTATTTAAAAAACAGTGGCTAATAAAGTTATCTGAATGTAATAATCTAAGTAATGACTTATTTACTTTTTTCTCTGTCTCCGTACTTAAGTGGTGTCGTTATTAAAATTACAATAACTTTTGATAGACTGAACCGATTTTAATGAAACCAATACTCGTTACTCCGTTACTCGAGGATATGCTTTAGGATTTTAGCGAGGATTTATCGTGAATATAGTACTTAAGCAGTGATGCGTGTTCAAACAAACAGGCAGACAGACATTTCCAAAAATGATTGGAAATTATTTTTTTACTAATTCCTAGATTCTAATGGTGGTAGAGCCACATTGAAACTATTACTGGTTTCAGCATGAATCGGTCGGCTCGTCCGGGGTAGTACCACCCTCTCATAGAAAACCGACGTGAGGTAACAGTGCTTGCATTGTTGCGTTTCGTTCGGTTAGTGAGAGGCCGGAGGCCCACCTCCCCTCCCATCTCCTCTCCCTCTCCCTTTTTTTTAACGTGGAGAGAAAATCCATCATGGACTGTCAGGCCCTCGGGAGAGAGCCTGACCTGAACCGACCACCAGCCATTGTGATGCCACGCAGGGGTGGTGCCATACGGCGACTTTAACCGGCTAAAGCTCCACGACAACCAACGCCGTACTATGGGAGTGTCCCGGGGTTGCGTTAGCAAGGTCCGCAACACCCCACGTTTCCCACGCCACACCCGACTGAGGCAACCCGGTTGAGAGAATGCTCTCCCTCCCCTAACTCTTCGCCCCAAAGGGTGGCAACGCACTAGCAACTCCTCTGGTGTTGTTAGTGTCCATGGACGGTAGTGATCACTTAACATCAGGTGACCAATCTGTTCGTTTGCCACTTATGACATAAAAAAAGACACCTGCAATTTTTTTTTACCCAAAAAATACGTACTCTTTACATTTACATTCTTATTGTATGTATAGATTACAAGAACTCGACAATAATTCATTAAGCATACAATATTACCAGTATGAAGAACCGGAATATTACGGTATTGCACGAAACTATACTCCGGTATTTATGTACCTGCTACCGGCTACGTGACGAAGGTTGATGACGTCTCGTCGCTTCCCGATGATAAGTCACGAATTCAATACCCGGTTTATTGTTTGTTCTACCGGTTTTCATAGTTATTATTAGGTGATTCTTAACAAGAATCACTTCAGAATAGAGTGAACTCATTTCATTTTTATAAAATGCGTAATAATTAAATATAAGTACAATTACAAAATATAGAGCCATATAACACAAGATTATGAATAAAATGCAAAAACCACTGCATGACATTACTCCCAAATGAAAAATATATTAGGTAACACTTATGTATTAACACTTAAAAATACTGCGTGGAGTCCTTCCGCGCAGAATAAGTGAAACTTCGTAACGTGGAAATGAAAATAGGAAGGGGTAGAAATTGATTTTTAGTGAAATCATATCGTTTCTTTAAGACAAACTTTATTAACATTGCTTACAATTCACAATTGATAGCAGCTTTTAATTATCATTTTCGAGTGGAGAACTATCCAAATTTATAACATTTACAATGGGATTATAATGACTAAAGTAAGATACGAAATATTATTCTCGCTATGTCTCTTTCTATACCCCCTCCCCAGGAGCGTTGAACGTTTAACACAACAGTGCTTTCATAGCCCCTCCATGGTAGCGTTAAACGTTTAACACTTCTTATGGTCCCATTCACGAATAATGCCAACCAATATATATCTATGAGATTTTTTAAAGTAATGTGTCTTAAACGTTGGAGGGGCGTCAATATCAAGTTCTGCCCCAGTTTGAAAAATCATACATTTGAGGCTGATACTATAGAGGGAAAATTTGCAATGTTCTTCGTTAGTACTCGAAGACTGGGCTAGCAGCTAATAATAAATCAATAGTATTACTAACCGCCAAAACAACAATAAAAATTCGTAGTGATCTGATGGTTTTACCGGTGGTATATCATTCCGATGTCCTCAGGTTTGAACCCCGACATGTATCAACGAATTTTTCGAATTACGCGTACATTTACCAAATTAAATTGGTAACATTATCGGCTGACGGTGAAGGAAAACATCGCGAGGAAACCTGAACCTGAGAAGTGTTCTTGTAGTATTACTGTATGTGGAAAAACACAGAACTGTGGATTTCTCAGAGTTTGAAGTCACCAATACGTCGTGGGGTGACGTTGTATTTATGTCCAT
>MU162708.1:6929-17855 GCA_015888305.1 Antheraea pernyi
GACGGCCGCCTGCCACGAGTGCGGCGCTGACGAAGATACCGCGCAGCACACGTTGTCTGAGTGTGTTGCGTGGGGGGAGCAGCGCCGCACTCTGGCGGCGGCCGTGGGAACGGACTTATCGCTGCCGAGCGTGGTTTCGGCCATGCTCGGCAGCGAACAGGCTTGGCTATCCATAAGGGATTTCCACACGTTAAAAAAAAAAAAAGCTCACATAGGTCGCGAATTGCATGTATCAGGCGACAGCCAAAGCCGAGGGGCGCCGCGCACCCTTGAGTTAAAAGGTAAATAACTTGGAAAATAACGAATAATATGTATAAATTGTTATGTATGTAATGATTTCTGTATTTATAATTAATTTTAATGATTTAATATAGCCTATATAATATTTTTATAAGCTAAAATGGTATTCAAATGATTTAAACAGCTACTTCCGGTACCGCTACAATACGTCCGATACGCGACCGGAACATTAACAATATGTTTCTTTATTACATTAAAATATAGTGAGTGATGTTCGTCACTCGCCACTATAAAAGCGCTGCCGCTCGGGTAACTTGGGGTGTAGTCCGGTGAAGCTGTTAAGACCTTACCAGGTCAATAGTGTAGTCAGTTCGAGAAATCTTGTGAAAATATGTCATTTCTTGCCGGTACTTCTCGATGAACTGGGTTGTTTCCGAACCGGTGGTAGCTTTAACGTTCAGAAGCGCCTTCTCGGGGCCAAAATAAAATAAAGTATATTTGGATTTGATTTTAATTTAATTTTCGATTTTGATTTCATTTTGTTTTATGATACTAAAGTCCTTTAGTCATTTTAAAATATCATGTGTTTTTATATAAAAACAAAAAAACGAATAAATAAAATAATCTCACACGCTCGCCTTAGTCCGGTGAAAAGTTCCATCAGACCAATAGCGTAGTCAGTCCGGAAAAATATGACAGAAACATACGACAATAGCTTAAAATCAATTGGAAATTTGTAACGAGGAGACAAGGAAACGATATAATAATGATAGAACGTTAAGGATGTGATTCTAATTTGTTTAATTCTTGAGATACACCACATAAATACTTTACTTTTCCACACTGATTATATAGATAAGTGTTTGTGACAGTTCGTAGAATTTCTCGTAATAATCGACTGGCTTCTCGTAATAATCGACTGGCTATGTTGTCCAAACAATCCCTAATCTATAGTTGATTGGATATTAGTACCTACTAGTGTATTAGACACACGTAAAAGGTCGATAACATTGCGTGCGGGGCGACAACATCGTATTATCGCTTATCTAGCAAGAGGTAATGATTATAGACTTCTGAATAATTAATTTGTATTCTAATATTCAATGGAAATATAATTTTCGATGTATACATTTTAAATCTATACATATATAATTCTTCTGTCCTTGTGTATGTGACTGAGCTCCTCGTGTTTAGGTGGATTCAAGAAAGGATTAGATTCATAATTGGATCCTGTAAGTGCACTGCGGTAAAATTTTAAGATTTTTTTAATTATTAAGGCAGGACTACGTCTGCCGGGCTCGCTAGTATTATTTATATATGTGAAAGTAAGTTTGTTTGTTTGTTTAACCGTATTAAATTCAAGTCTTAATTACTTAACGGATCATCGTGAAATTTTGCATATGCGTTGTCAAGGGTACAAAAGAAGACGTCACCTAGAAAAAACACTGTTCTAGGTGAAATCTACATTTCTGCAAATGAAGCCGTGGATAAAAGCTAGTTTATTTACGCAGATATCAATGCAGACAAAGTCATGAACAAGTTGTAGAGTTGTCATACAATTATTATTGCACGGCATAATGACTGCACTTTGCCTGATGGTAAGCACAGTACAGTCAAAAACAACGGCGAACACCGAGCTACACACTATCCATCGCCGGTCGCCGCTGTCATGCCGGCCTGCGAATAGTTGGATATGCACAGGCTGATCCCGGAACGCGACCCGCAGAAGCGAATTACTATGACGGGTTTTTTCGCCATATACATGGTGGTTGCGACCCAGTCAATTATGACACAATTCGTGTAATTCTAACGGTTTATGCCGTCCACGCCAAAACAGATCTAGTATGGCATGATTTTTCCGATGTACCTGATGCTTGCCGTCATATCATGGCCAAATTTTACAATATCTTAATAAATTATAGTCTATTGGGTTATTGTCGTCGTCGGTCTTTTTGATCGCTCTGAATATAGCCATAAGTTCGGGCTTGCACATACTATAGTCAAGAGCATAATACAAAACAAAGTTTTTATATCTTTAAGGTGTCTCGATTTTGTACTCATATTGTACAATACGTTTTTGATGTGAATGGTCTATGGCGGCGGTCAGACCGACTGTTGGGATGGTGACGCGTCGCCACGGCTTGCGTCGCCACGCTACATGATTTTGATTTTTTGTATTTAATTCATATATAATTTTAATAACTAAACAGTCAACTTTTTCTTGAAAAAATTTTTAATATCGTATTTTTGATTATACCATATCCTGTACTAAACTATCATTTTATGCATATTACCTGTAGAAAATAATTTCGATATGTCACATATCAGGTCACATGTCAGCCAGGCGTATCACGACAACATAATTTTTCTTTTGCTAAATGTCGGCAAACAAGGAGGCGGCTCATCTGATCTTAAAAAGTTTCCGTCGCCTTTTTTTTTTTTTTAACGTGGGGAAATCCCTTATGGATACGCCAACCCCCCGGGGAGAGGGTGGGTTATGTCCTAGTTACCGTCGCCTATGCTTATCCATAGGCATCGTTGTTGCGTTGCCGACAGTGAAAAGCATGTTTTTTTTTATATCATAGGAGGCAAACGAACGGGTGTGCCACTTGATGTTGGGTGATCACCACCGTCCATAGACATCAACAACACCAGAGGAGTTGCAAGTGCGTTGCTAGCCTGTATTGGTAAGGAAGGGGAAATAGAGAGGGTGGGGAGGGAGGTGGTGAGCCTCCGGCGTTCTCACTGACCGAACGAAACGCAACAATGCAAGCACTCTTACATCACATCGGTTTTCTGTGAGCGGGAGGTACTCGGGCGAGTTAGAATAATCCCATATCATAACCCCGGGGGAACGCCGTACTAGGTAACCCATTCTACAACGCTAGCGCGTGAATACTGATGCTACTAGAGAACTTCAGGGACGTCGCTACAATGTTGGCTCTATACTGCATGTTAATTCGAGAGCGTCGGGAATGTCAATAGCCCTTCTGGCTAAGTATTATATCTAAATTTGTGTTCTTCAGAACTATCTTCGGAGCGGCCAAGGAGTTTGGCGAAGAATGTATATGCTATATTAATCTATTGCTTTACCAAAACCCGTTTAGAAGATTTTACCTAAAAGGATTACAAACACCTGTACTCATAAACTTCTTCGTTTATAATATTAATATGTAGAAAGTTTCATTGTTCAAACAATAAAAATGTGCACATAAAATATCACACCAAAGTTTGACTACAATTGAATTAATGGTATGGGAATGAAGCAAAACAATGAAACTTTCTACATATTAATATTATAAACAATTGTAGTCAAACTTTGGTGTGATATTTTATGTGCACATTTTTATTGTTTGAATGATTCCATTTTCAGAATTAGAGCAATAATAATTAAAATAATGCATTAAAATATTAAATCAATGCAATAATGCATTAGAACAGGTGGCGTAAGGACCACTTTATTTTGAAGTCAACAGGATCGAAGATTGTAATAACCACTATACTCGTATTTTGCAGTTCATTGAGTAGGTAAAAATGATTTATAAAATTTGTAGTAAATAAACCTTAGAATTATGAAACCGCTTACACTAATACTCGCACGTTTGTTACTCTATGTAAATAACTAAACATTTTTATGCCTCGGGCACTTGTTAAAATATCATGTAAATTTATTATATTTTTCTTAGTACTTAAATTTTCCTTCATAACTTCAAAGAAAATCTCATTATAATTTTCATAAAAGAAATGCAAATTGCCTTATTTATAAAAAGCAAACTAACGTTTTAAAAAGAGTCGGGCAACAGAAGAGCTCTGGTTATGACTACAATTAAGATAAAACAGCTCGTTCACTTTACAAATTAACGAAAGGTGTCATTGAAATTCGGGTGTTGTATAAAGAAGGTATATAGAAACTTTAGGTTCTGTCACATCGTTCTTTTGTTCTACTTCTTCAATTTGCAAAATTATGCCTATGAAAACTGTTAAGAAACTAATATAATATATATAGTTTTATCTGCATCTTTGCAAATAATCTATGTTGTAAGTGATGCTTTCCTTTCGATTACAAGATGACCCGTATGATATGTTTTATTTCTGTCTGAACTAATTAACTTTAATAGAAACAGTTGTTTCTACACAAATACACAAATAAATTTCCTTCAACGCTAACGACTTTTAATTTACCTACGGGCGTATCAATATACATAAATGAGATATTATGTCGTTGTAGTGTTGAGTGATCTGTCTGTTTTCTTAATCTTGTGCCACGGTTAGGTACGTTGATACAAGCTCAAAGAAAACGTTTCACGTAAAAGTTGCCCCGGGGAAATAATAATGAGATACCTACTCTGAAAAGGTCGTCCTATCGCTCGGTACCTGCTGTCTAAATTATTAATAATGCTGACTTTGTTTCAGATCTTGTAAGACTTCTTAGAAGCTGTGAAGGGTTGAAGTTATAGTCGGCCAAGGTCGTATGCAAAATTTGAAAAGCTTCAGGTTGTGGTGGCACGCCCGTTGCCATGGTGACCGATGTAATAACAATATTAGGCAAATATTCAAGCCGGTTCCGTGGACTAGAAATTACCTATGAGATGGGCGTTTTTTCCGCCCTGTGTGAGTTAATCCGCGACAATATTAATAAAAATGTAAAACTAAATTTATCGATCAAAATTGCGTTATGTTATAAGTAATAATAAAATTATACAAATTTTCAAGCAAACTCAAATGACATATGATAACATATTTATTCGAGTATTTGGAGCAATTATTGAAATTCAGGTATGATTCGAAGACTACTATAGAAGAAGAGAATGACTTAACAGTCGGAACTTTTTTAGTATCAAACAGCTATTGATTGCTTTAATTGGTACTATATGTTACATATAACTGTGTTATTTATAAGTTATTGTCCTGACCTTACCGTAACATGAATGCCCCTCAATGGTTTATTTATAAAAGATGCAATTCTTGATCAAAATTTAAAAGATCCTTCCCAGAGATGTATTTGGTGAAAGGTTTTATCTCATTTGCAATTCTAGTGGCTTTATTCATTCATAAGTATTTATTTATACCTTTTTCTCTTCCGTTTGTCAACGGATTTCCTTTTTTTATTGTTTAGTAGCCATTAACAAGCCTTAATGTTATCAAGAAAAATATTGGAAATATGTAGTTTTTTTTCTATACCGTTAACGAAATGATATATACGTTATTTATAAATTTCTATTTGGTTCACGGTTCTTACGTTTGTTATGTACTATATAGAGTGGAATATTTAATGCCACTTGGAGGGAAAGTACTCTAAATAATAGAGATAGCAGATTTTACTCCAAAGAAACATTTCTTTATTTTTGAAAAGAAATAAAACTGTATTCAAAGATTTTCGAAAATTCTCTTGCTTCACCCGGGAATCGAACCGACTAAAATCTGTATAAATTACACCCTGTAATTTTATTAGATCGGCATTGGCATTAAAAAATTCCACCCTGTATATATGTACAGTACTCAACACAAATGATAATACTTATATAGTAACATATCAAGAGAAAAGTTTGTATATCTTGTGTTACACAATACGTATAATCAGCCAGTCAGTCAGGAACACCAATAAACACTCCGAAGGTACTGTAACTATTTATCCGGGCAGAGCTTCGCCTTACAGTAACTTCCACATCGGAGTGCGTGCAGATTCGAGTTACTGTCGTCTCGCGCGGTACAGATGCCACCACAAGAGGTCTACAGACCTGGTATGGTTTCTGCGTGCAGATCAGTGACATCTTGCCCTTTATATGCTGAACTCCCACCAATGTAGTCTCACACTGGGGTGAATAATGAATAGCCGACCAATAGCGTTCGAGGTCATTAGTAACACCCTCGATAGTCAATAGCGCGGTATCGCAGGTCAATAGTGGTTCCCCGGGTGGCGTTGTAGTCTCGCCTCTCGGGTATGTCATAGCGGTACCGGACGTAATCATTAACACTTGTTATGATCGCATCGCGATCTCTGTACGAGCAGTAAAATGTATAAAATTAGAAGATATTCTATAATTTCAACGGAATTGTGAGTTTTTGATTCACAGAGACGCTATAACTCTCAAAGATCATGTGAATGATGACTAATCTAGACTTCGTACAGACATTTGTACAGAAAGTTTGAAATGCAATAATCGAGAATATAAACAAATAGCTTATGTGCAACTATAGAGAACTAGCCACATAATAAACAACCAACCGATACATGCCCGCAATATGCGGCATCGGGAAAGAAACTAATGAATCACTATGTTAGGGATCTTTATGAAATGAGGCCTATATGCGGTTTCAAGCTACGCTCAAGATTAGCATTGTGAAATATTGTCACGCCCAACATCGGAAGAAGCCAAATTAATCTATAATATGGTGGACGTCGGTATAAAGGCAAGAATGTGATTGTAATATTGTTTTTCAATTTACCTAGCTTTTTTATTAGTATTTTTTAAGATGCAAGTTATTTTGTAAACTGTGATTGTTTGTAGTATGGATGAGGGTGGCGTGTTCTTTTTGAACAAACCCTCAATAAAAATAAAGAGGAAAAAAAAGATTAGCATTTTGATTAGCAAGCGATGATGGCTCAGTGGTAACCAAATCTCAACACCTCATTGATCGACTTAGGTTGGAATCTTTGGGAATAAGCCAAAGTAATGAATCCAGAGTACGGTGGTAGAGATTTCCAAGCCCGCTTGGCTTGTGTTAATGACTACGTCCGGTACCCTATGACATACCCGAGAGGCGAGACTATAACGCCACCCGGGGAACCACTATTGACCTGCGATACCGCGCTATTGACTTTATCGGGGGTTACTAATGACCTCGAACGCTATTGGTCGGCTATTCATTATTCACCCCGGTGTGAGACTACATTGGTGGGAGTTCAGCATATAAAGGGCAAGATGTCGCTGACCTGCACGCACTTCTATGTGGAAGTTACTGTAAGGCCAAGCTCTGCCCGGATAAATAGTTACAGTGCCTTCAGAGTGTTTATTGGTGTTCCTGACTGACTGGCTGATTATACGTATTGTGTAACACTTGACTAACTAAAATCTATTACTAGCACTTATTGGTGCTACTGAACTTAAGAGCTGGTAGCTTTAGATATAACATGTGTAATATCTTGGAAGGTCATTTCACATCAGGCGAGACTATGGTCAAAACCAATTAAGTATAAAAAAGCACGTTTAAAAAAATAATCTTATCGTACCCTGTGATATTTCTTACCTCATTTTGCCAAATATTTTTTTGTATGTACAGATACAATGATCACACAGTTTAATTAGAGGATAGATTTTTATAGATATAGTATAAGTATGTAAAATAGAATACTTACTAATTGAAACAGGGAACGCAGCTGATACATTTAAGTGAAACACTCCTCGCTGTATACATTTAAATGAATGTGCATCTGTGTCCTTCGTGATATATTCTAAATGGAAAAGTTTAAACTGAACTCTGAAGGTTCTCAATTTCATTGTACTAGCTGAACAACAAGGTACTTTATTCTCAACACAAATTTATCGTATCCCGCTAGAGAAATTTGATTACAATCTATACTAATACCAATATATAATATAATAGTATAAAGAGATAAAGTTTGTGAATTTGTGACGTTGTAGGGGGTAATCTCAGGAACTACTGGTCCGATTTGAAAAATTCTTTCAATGTTATATAGCTCATTTATCGAGGAAGGTTTTAGACTATATATCATCATGCTAAGACCAATAGGAGCGGAGCACCACTGAAGAATATTTCAAAATCGGGGTTTTTTTCCTCTTGAGAGCTTCCGCTGCGTGTTAGCTTTAGCCCAAAGTAACTATTCCACGCGAACAAAGTCGCGGGCAGAGGTTAGTAGGAAATAAGTACAATTCGTTTAATTATAACTGAAACTCATCGCAATTGCAAATTAAAATATGAATCCTCAATTCAAATAAAAATATCTAAGTATGTTCGTAGATCATTCCGTTACCGACCAACACCGTAGCGTGCCATAATCTTACTAATACAGTATACCTATTATATATGTATATACATTGATCCGTTTCAGTGTCAAATTGTTTGTTATGGTTTTTCGTGCCTAATGCGTACATAATATGGACCGGTGTAATAAGTCCGAAACATTACATTGTATTTTGTCTCATTCAGATAAAGTTGATTCATTTTATGATAGGTCTACTATGGAAATTTATCACAAATGTGACATTCATTTCTTTCGGCTTCTCTGTTCCTTTAGGTCTTACTAGGTGGTAGAGCCACTCTAAATCTATTACTGGTTTCAGCACGAACAGGTCGGCCGCCCGGAGTACTACCGACCTCTCATAGAAAACCGACGTGAAGTAACAGTGCTTGTTGTTTTTGAGAACGCCGGAGGACCCCCTCCCCTTCCCTTCCACCTCTTTCCTTCTCCCTTCGCTTCCTCCTCCTATCCTCAAAAACAGAATGGCAACGCACTTGCAACTCCCCTGTGTTGCAAGTGTCTATGGATGGTGGTGATCGCTTAACATCAGGTGACCCACCTGTTCGTTTGCATCCTATATAAAAAAAAGAAGGTCAAAACCAGTTTTTTAAGATTTATGCGTGGAAATTATACGTCATTGTTAAATTAATTAAGGTTTTACGAACTTTTGCAAAAATATAATTCCATTTATATTTAATTATTTTAAATGAAATGTTGTGTACAGTAAGTAAGTATAACATTTTAAAATTGATAGCCTATAAAAAATATAATTAATACCTTCAGAAAACATAACAAATTGTTTACGTGACGATTTCTGCCAGCCAACTCATAGCGGAAGCCGCGTTAATGAATTTCGTTGCGAAAATATAAGTTAATCCTTAGCTTAGCTCTTAGCCTAAAAAAAACATAAATCGCATACAGATTATCAGAAACTCTTGGATTGTCTTGAAAAATTGTGATTGTGAATTTTTAATAGCCATGATAATGCTTGGGAGGTTTAAAAATACGTAAAAAAAATTATATAATTAATCTTAAAAATCTAAATTAAACTTATAAAATAGTAAAATATAATGATTTAGTCGAATTCCTTTCAGTAATCATTAGCGAAACGCAAAACAAAAACAAAAGTTTACTAAATTTAAAATTTAAAGGCGTTCAAACAGCTTCTCGGTTAATGTTCGTTTTACGGCCGCTATATAACTGTGGACATTTCGCCGTTCTGTGGCAAGATAACATTTTATATCGCCAGCTATAAAAGATGTACCTACCTATGTATTATATACAGTTTTTTTGACATACACTGTAGTAATGGCCAACAGAGAGCATTTTTAAGTTGAATGTTTCTTTTCTAAAAACTACTAGCCGTACCCGCAACTCCGCACGCGTTTTAAAAGCTGTAATTAAAGAAATATAAAATATTGAGACCATGTACAATTATAGAAATGGTCTTTAGAAATAATTGTAAGTACGACGCGCACGCTACTTACAATAACATGTAAATATACATTAGTTATATAAATACTAACAGTGTATTAAATGAGTTTTATCATCAGCAACATATTTGAAACCTTAATCCCATTATATTTGCCATATATGCGTTTTTCGAAGTGATTACGACGCTATTGGCCTGGTAAGATCTTTACAGCTTCACCAGACTACTCCACAGTGATTACTTAAACTGTACAAGAAACTAATGAAAAAATTACTTAAAGAAAGATAATGGTATTATAATATTGTCAATAAGTAATACGTTTATGGGCTAATATCTTATTAGAAAGACCTTTTATCTTCAAAATTACTATTTATAATTATAATGTTGAATTGTAAACAATGAATGAGCTAACGTCTTGAATGAAATCTTGTATAAATAAATATAAATCAAAATATAAAACTCTATATCTCTCTAAGCAGTTTTTAATATTTGACAATTTAAATAGTGCTCATTGAACTCGATACAATATTTTTTTTTATTTCACAAAACTGGTTACAATAGATGATAATTTCTGTTGACGTCGATGCAATGATGTTGTTACTAATGTAACCTACTGGATGTGAAACTAACATGCGCAATATATGAGAGCTAGAAATTTATGTAGAAATTATTTATATAGAATTCTCATATATTACTATGGTTACTATGTTATGAAGATGAAAGCGCGGTAAATAAAACAAAATAGCCACTAAAATGACCAAAAAACCAATATAATTCAAATTACAAACATAGATACATATATATGATATTTTTTTTCGAACTTACTACCCTATTATTACTAAGGCGAGCGCTTAAGGCACTCAGCCGATTTTATTTGACAACTAGCTCAAGGGTGCACGGCACATCTCGGCTTGGGCTGTTGCCTGATACATGCAATTCACGACCCATCTGAGCTAACCTAAGTATTCATACATATATGAATTTCAATTATATTTATTCTTGGAGTACAATACAACGCATGTCTTACGCACATGTTTACAGTGAACAACATATTTTTGCCAAATTTCATGCGGACAAAGTCGCGGGTAACAGCTAGTCTAAAATAGAATAACCACAATTACTTTTTAATAGGTTCGCTATCTATCAGTGAAAGTCCCGTGAAAATCGATGTAACCGTTTTGGTGATAGCACAGCGGGTGAACTCACGGTTAACAGCTAGTATAACTTAAAATTGCTTAAATTACTTTTTATAAGATCAGCTATTTGCCAGTGA
>MU162710.1:9239-22631 GCA_015888305.1 Antheraea pernyi
CAGTAGTTCCTGAGATTACCCCTTACAACGTTACAAACTTTACCTCTCTATAATATTAGTATAGATATTCCACAATTTAAGATAAAATATATATAAATACTTACGCGGCTTGTGAAGTCAAACGCGACGTGTTTCTCTCCTTGCTGTACCGTGACCGTGTATTTGTCTGCGTATGAAGCACGCGGCATGCCACCTATAACAAAATAACTTACATACAAACATTCAAAATAACATATAAACATATACTTTATTATATAATCATAATTTAGTTTACTTATATCCATGTATATACAAACATAAGCCTTTTTTAATAAGAACACAATTAAATATAAATTGGACATAGATAGAATTAAGTAAGATATACTATAAAGGAGAGGGTTAAAATAGGCCGTTACCAGAGCTATTGTTTATGGGAAATCCCAATAATTAAAGTAGACATAAAGAAGAGTTAGAGAAAAAAAGAGACTGTAAAATCTATATGTATGTATAATATATACATATATCAATATTGAAATATATTATGGGTTTTCATTGATAATACGAACCGTAACTTCTCTCTCTTTCTATCTTCACTAACTTATCTCTTAACTTCCGTTCGCCTCGCCCGATCACACGTTTTCGTAACGCTCTCGGGACGCATTCACCAGCTTACACTCCAAGTCAAACGTATTAAGAATAATAGATATATAAATAATTGTAATTAAGAATAATTAAATAGACATACCCGAATAAATAATGATCTCGTCTCCGTCTAAGCTTGTTCGGTTCAGAATCTTAGAGATAGCTTTACACGGGTACGGTCCATACGGTGTGACTGGTTCTTTCAAGGGACGATCGCTCGCTGCTCCTGCCACCTCCCACGTAACGTACGACCCATCGTTGTGCGACGATGTGAAATGTTCACCTGTATATAATATATTCGATCTATATATAGACTCAATGATATTATATGTAAAAAGCTAGCATTCATGGCAGCTTGTCATGTATTGATTGTTTCATAAAATGCCACAAAACTATGGCAAATACCCATCCTGTGTTATGAGATATTGCATAAATGATGCTATGCATGATAATGCATGAATGATGTTGTTAGTTGTACGATATATTTATTTTGTTTGTGTACCGCCTAATGTCTGTTCTCTATATTTTATATGCATGCTGTGTCTACATCTAGAAGAGTACAGTCATAATATGGTTTTTCTATACTACTAAATTATGTATGTAACTAGATTGTAGTCAGTTTTGTAGACCAATAAACTAAAAAAAATAAAAATAAACTATGCAAGCAAAACTTCTTACAGTTTATTTATTCACATATCATATTTCTATTACCACAAATTAATTAACATTTTTTAAATATCAAATATTACAAAACCAACAAATATTTAGCAAAGAAATGATAGATGTCAAAGAAATGTAGCAAGATATTAAGAATTTACCATCTTACTTCCACATTTTATCTAAGACAGCGTGGCGTTACAATATTAGTTTACGTATGTGTGCATTATCGTGCCATTTGTTTTGTCAAAATATCATGTATGTAACGTATCTACAGCTTAGTAGTTATAATATCGTTGTGTAGTTTTTTTTTTTCGAACTGGCTACGCTATCCACCTATCAATGTCTTAACAGCTTCACCGGACTACTGAGGCGAGCGCTTAAGGCACTCAGCCGATTTTATTCTGACAACTAGTTCAAGGGTGCTCGGCACACCTCGTCTTGGGCCGTTGCCTGATACATGCAATTCGCGACCTATCTGAGCTAACTATTCATACATATATGAGTTGTTGAAACATATATGTGTACCAAGCATACATACCTCAATAACTCTTATATATATTTCGTATCGGATAATTTTCTAAACTATTTCAGTTTGATAAGGGAAATCATTGTTTAGACTAGTTGACCCTACTACGTGTTGCTGTTGCACAGTGATTATAAAAAAGATATTGAAAATTAAAACGTGGTTATCTATGAGATATCTATAACAGTCGGTCCTACAGTTTTTCTATCAACAAACTAATTTAAAGCGCGATGCCCGGGCGTGCCGACCCATTCATGCTAAAACCAGTAATAGTTTCAACGTGGCACTACCACCATTTAAACATATATACATGTTGAAACATATATGTGTACCAAGCATACATACCTCAACAACTCTTATATATATTTCGTATCGGATAATTTTCTAAACTATTTCAGGTTGATGAGGGAAATCATTGTTTAGACTAGTTGACCTTACTATGTGTTGCTGTTGCACAGTAATTATAAAAAAGATATTGAAAATTAAAACGTGGTTATCTATGAGATATCTATAACAGTCGGTCCTACAGTTTTTCTATCAACAAACTAATTTAAAGCGCGATGTGTTCAAGACTGATGAAACTTACAATTAATAATGATAACAACAATGACAACCATTTAATTTTAAAGGTCATTAATATTAATCGAAATATCTTCAAATTGGACTCTACTATACATAAATGCCAACTTTCATGAAGATCAGTTGAGTAGTTTCAGAGTTTATCATTGACAAACATCATGACTCTAGATTTTTATATATTTAGATATTAATAGTATATAATTTATAAAATTCATTCAACTATAATTAGGTTACAATGGAGCTCATGTGAATATAATCAGAAACTCCCTCGAACTAAGATAGTAAAAAATTCATAATTATATTGAAAAGGAATTAATATTGATTCGGAGACCATTACATTTGTAATTATTTCTTTTACTTTCTATTACAATTTATTGAAATATTTATTAATTTTGTATTATAGTTTTCTAAATATTATACAATAAATACCATCATCATTCCAGCACAGGCTCTCGAGCTGCTGATTGGAAACGAATGTATGTGTGGGAGCAGATGAGATCCGGTCCCACAGTACGACCAGTCCTCTGTTGTATCCGATGAGAATGCGAGTCGGGATCTTTGGGTGTTCGCATATCGATTCCACCGCACCGGGGTTCACTTTGAAGTCTTCGGGACAACTGAAATGAAAAATGACATACCTTATTGACAATTAAAAAAGAAAATGTCTTGTATAGTTTCATGTTGAAGAAATTTATATAGCTGCAACTTTTTTGACAACCAATCTTTTAGATTATTACTGCCATTGTCAAGTAGTTAATAGTATTACAAGTTCTTCTTCCATTCCATTTTGGCAAGCAGTCTTTTAGTAGACCATCACTGCCATTGTCAAGTGAGTATCGATATTACAAGTTTCTTAATTAATTTCAATGAACTAACAAGATGGTGGCCAACTTGTTAGAACTTTCCATGGAATTTTTGTGGTATCTCAGAATTCATGGTCCGAGGTATTATTTTCCATTCACTTCACTTATAAACAACAAACAAACTATATTACATAAAACACCACCAATTTTACACAGCATAGAATCAAGTAACACAAGATTATGAATAAAAAATAAAATCCACTACATGACAGACCAAGATCCCGCCAAAAACTCTCTAGCTGCAACTTATTCTTTAGTTTTTGCTTTCGCAATACTTTTAACTAGGGTATCTAGCCGTTCTATTGTCCTAGGACTTACCTTCTTTTTAGGATGGCCTCGATAGATTTAAGCAACATCCTGAGTTTTTCGCGAGATCTTGGTTTGTCGTGTAGTGGATTTTATATAATATTTGTAATCTTGTGTTGTTTGACTCTATATTTTGTAATATTACGTAATATAGATAGGTTATTGTTACCATGGAACATGAATTCTTTAATGTTATAAAACTCCATGGAAAGTACTAACAAGGGGCCACCATTTTGTTAGAAAGATGAAATGATCACAAGACACTTGCAATACTATTATGTACTCGACAATCGCTGTAGTAATCTAGAAGTTGATTGCCAAAAACCAAATATAAAAAAGTAATATTTTGGGATTTTTAAAATGCCTCGTGTTTCAAAATTCGCGCGTTAATTATGTTTTTAAGATCGTCCTTTCGTACTTCGTAAAGTATACTTTGATTCATAAAAATCTAATTGGTATCTATTACACCAAACTCTTTTACATATTTTTCTATTTACTACTATTTGCAATTTGCGTAATTTTTAAATATTAATACACAATTTCTGTCAAAATATGAGAATTGGCGTAATAAGAAACTGAGGTATGCAGATTTTTTACCTTGTTAGTGTATAAAACAAAAACTCACTTTTGCATAACGACATCTTGGTATATGACGTCTTCAGAAATGGTGAACGTATTCAAATCCAATGTATACACGTTTCCGCCCTCAGTGCCCAACAGCAGGTCCTTGCCCGATGATTTAACGCATAGTGCGGAGATTTTCTTATTCTTGCCCTCTGGAGTGTGATTCTTCAGTTCAACGAGAGATTTCTCATTAATCTCCCATAGGTGGAGTGTGTTGTCGTCGCATAACGATATTAGTCTGCCTGTGCCTGGAATAAAGATTTACATTTGTTTAATATTTGCTACGAGTTTCTTACAATCTCAAGAGATTCTATCCACAATACACTAATGTATTAGGTAACATTATTATTACTTTTGCTATATCTGTGGCTCCTGGTGCATTTGTTTCAATAAACAGTTGAAATATTAAAAAAATGTAAGTGCTATAAAATATACGATGAGTTCCAATTCCGATATATAAAAAATAATTTGTTGCGCCACCTAGTGGCGAGTTAGGTTGATTAGTATTTTTTAAGAGAAAATTTCTTTTGGGACAGGTGGTAACTTATATATTTATAAACTAGCTTTTGTCAGCGGCTTCGCAGGCATGGAGATTTGACTTATCATTTGGGAACAGACCATTTTTCAGAAAGACCCGTTGATACAAATATTAGCTACGATCGGTTGTGTAGTTAAGACGTTAATACGTAACAAACTCTATTTCGCATTAATAACATTAGTTGGAATCATCTGATTAAACGCAGTGATTTTGTTGAATACCAGAAATACATGTATATCTTATATTTCATTACGGTTTCTTTATTAACGTTCCAGGTGAAATGGCCTCTGCTCAGTCTAACTTGGCT
Organism: Antheraea pernyi; assembly: GCA_015888305.1. NCBI lineage: Eukaryota > Metazoa > Arthropoda > Insecta > Lepidoptera > Saturniidae > Antheraea > Antheraea pernyi. Next base: position 14,261 of record MU162710.1, read on the forward strand.
GAATTTGCTCTAAAATTATATTACAAGATAGGTTCTACAACGTCACATTCGCATTTGTAATATTAGTTATAATATCTCACCAATATGTTTGCGTTCCGTACTTTACGATAAAGTTTTTTCAGACAAACTATACTTTATATTTTACATAAGTACCTGAAAATATTTCATACCACGTGGTTTGATTTATCTAGAACTAATCTCATAAGTTATTAAAAACATTTGAAGCTTACGACACGATCCACAAACTCTACTATGTCTTCTTATATCTAACAACTACAGTATGGGGTGCTTCAAGGGGAAAATAAATAGGTTACTTAAGGGTCGGCAACGCGCATGTAACGCTTCTGATATTACAGGCGTCCATAGGCTGCGGTGACCGTTTTTCATCATGCGGCCCGCATGCTTGTTTGCTACCGTCGTAGTATAAAAAAAAAACGACATAATTAATTTCGATTGTTTTTAACTTTAAGAACCTATATACTTTATTTGATTAAAAAAGAAGTGGCAACTCTATTTATCTACTTATATAACTTATCACAATTTTACTGTAAGATATATTTACACTCACCTGGTATAAAATGAATTTGTGTGACTATTACATCGGCATTGGTGTGCTGTCCGTAAAGTTCGACTCCCGGTCGTCCGTAGACTTTGAGGGCGCCGGTCGCGGTGCCGAGTGCCGCTAACCTCAGCAATGGATCCCAAGCGAGGGCCGACGCTCTGTGTGGGAATCCGTGTTGTACCGTCTGATGACAAGGAGAAATCTATATAAATACAGCATTTCTAATGTCGATTCAGATTAAAGGGTAACTATGACAATGTGGACTAGTAATTGGTCACGACTTGTTTGTTATGTCGTGTGTGTGTGAAACAGAAGAATAATATGCCATATATATGCAAATATCATTGTCTTTGCAGAGTTCTTACTACAATACTCTCTGTAATAATTATGTAATACATACAAGTTATTCTTGGAACGTTTACTAAGTTTGATAAAGAATAAAAGAAATCTAATGTCAAAATATCACAACCTTATAGTAGAAGCATGCTATAATGGCCGTTTTGACGTTTGTCCACTCATAATGTTTCGTATAAATTAATAATTACGCTTGAAGAAAATAATTTCTGGTCTTTATTGTCAATAGTGACATGAAGTTATACAACAATGTATTTAATACAATGTTTTCTAAATTATACATGATTATACATTATAAATGACACCACATATTTGTCTAAAATGTAATATATACGAATATGTATATAGTAGCACCATATCTAACTATAACTGTAATTTGTTTCGGTAAACGAATCTTTTCAAGTTTTTATTAACAAAAAAACAGTGCCGTTTGACAAAATAAATTATTAATGTATATATTTACAAGACAACTCGACATGTATATGTTTCAAAAATCGAAATTATATAAGTCAAAATGTGTGAAAACGGCCATCATAGCGTACCGCTATTATAAGTATGTACGACATGACGTCGAAGAGTCCATACTGTTTCTATTTAACATATTCATTTTGACCACGAGACAGTCGTCTTTAATTTTGTTCACAATATATGAGTAAGCGTGGAAAATATTAAATATTCATATTAATAATATATTGTTATTGAATGTTCATTTCCTTGAAGTAAATTAAAATACTACTAGCTGCTCGCTTCGGCTTCGCACGGGTGTAGTATCGAAAAAAATAAGAACAAATCGTCCCATTACAGTACGATCATGCAATTAGCAACTGAAGAACTGAATGTTAATCTGTCAATTCTGACAATATTTTTGAAGATATCCATACATAGATTTTTTTGTTATGTCATAAGTGGCAAACGAACAGGTACCGTCACCTGCTGTCAAGTGATCACCACCGTCCTTGGACACTAACAACACCAGAGGAGTCGCAAGTGCGTTGCCACCCTTTGGGGGAAGGGATCAGGGGTGGAAGAGGGAGAGGCGAAGAGGGGAGGGGAGGTGGGCCTCCGAACGAAACGCAACAATGCAAGCATTGTTACTTCACGTCGGTTTTCTATGAGAGGGCGGTACTACCCCGGGCGAGCCGTCCCATTCATGCTGAAACCAATAATAGTTTCAGCGTGGCTCAACCACCATTAGAAGCCACCAATATTTTTAAACGCAAATTTTTCACTTTTCCCTGAGATAGTGAACAATTATTAGCCAAATAGGTGTGTTGCCTTTCTGAAGTGATACGCCTAGATAAATTCTGGAATTGATTTTTATTTATATAGATTATAAAGGGAAAATACGTGATTTTTGGTTTGTGATGGATAAACTCAAAAAATATATAATCGACTTTAAAAAATATTTCACCTTTAGAAAGCTACGTTAGCGGCGGGTAACATGTATAATATCTTTAATTTTAAAAATGTACATTAGCGTGAGTAATCTTGCCATTAAAAGCTAATTATCTACAATGTTCAAGTTAACAATCTCTTTCGAGTTACGTAATAGTTCCCTAGGTGTAGTTCTTGAACCTATTCAATAGGTTAGGTGATTGTTCCGCTCGATCAATTTATATACATTTTTTTGCAAACCTCACACCTCGACTCTTCGCTGTATTACGTGTTCTAGTCACGCAATAGACTGTCCGTCCACCATTACCAACGTGGCTCTGTGACTCATTCAATAAAACGATGTAACAACAATGACTTACGACAATAATTATAGCCATATATGTACCTACTTTCCTCGTTCGTACTTTTAACCACTGCCCTTGAATAGTCTGCTTAATTGTGGTGGGAAATTAACAAAGTAAATATGTACTCGAGTACTTCAGCTTTCTGGGGAAAAACATAAAATGACACAATTCGTTGCCATATTCGACTTTTCTAAAGAAGGAACCCTAAATATGTTAAAAGTATAATTTAAAATCTCTCTATTATATATAGAGTAATGCTATTTCTATAACTACAATTATTTTGAAATATGAACAAAGTTTACAATAAAGAAATACGCGTATGTATAATAAATATTTAGTCTGTAGTTACTTTAGTGAATAAACATAGTCAGTATTTATTACCCGCGACTTCATTTTATTATAATTAATGATATTCGTTGATTGATTGTAATAAGTCATTTGTATGCATTGTGGCCTGTCTTCTAATTTTTTTTCATTTCAGTTTTGTCACTGGCCATTCTCAGCTCGTATCTCTTAATATAGTATATATGACTTTACGTTACTTTCAGAACGATTCGAACCAGTATACGGTATTTAAAACGATTTTCATCAGCGCCATCACTAGCCCATTCAAACTTAATAGCTAAATACATACAATAGTATACAAACTTGAATATAAAAACTTAGATGCATAACATGCAATTGTATCGAACCTAATGTATACATTGAACGCTGGCATACTATCACTGAACTATTACGACATTAAATCAAAAGCAAATTAACAAACAATCGTATAATTTAATAATTTTAAACAAATGCACAGATAAAATTGCCCTGACAAGAAATAATAAACGTGAGAAATGTTCACACACGAACCTCAAGCCGACCTTGCGTTTTAGTTAATGTCATTAAATTACGTGATTAATTTACTTATATTAAGCCAGGATTCCACGAATAATGAATCTACTACATTGAGCAATTCATTCCACGAACAGAACTAAATTAGACAAATTTACATTTAAATGTATACATGGAAATCAATAAAAATATATATATTGAATTTATAATTCGATTTATCAGATTAGTTATCTTTTATACATAAATATGAAATAGTTCAATGACTTTATGTCCCCTGTTTCTAGATAAAAAAAAGTCTATGTAGGCGACCTCCCAAGGGGAGGGACTTCTGGCGGTGTCCTTGGACATCGAAAACGCCTTCAACAGCCTGCCTGCCGCAAAGTGTGATACGGGAGGCACTCCGGTATTTCGGTGTGCCTCCGCATCTGCGACGGCTGTTGGAGGCGTATTTGGTCGATAGGGAGGTCGCCTACATAGATGGCGACGGTCGTATATGGTCCGACGAGACACGCGGCGGAAGAATACCACAAAAGCAGAGTGATGTAAATAATTGAAATGAGTTAAAAAAAATTTCTAGAAAGAAAATGTGTCTATCGATTTTTTTATTTTCTTTTTTGTTTAGATTCGATTGACGGAGCGTTAGTGTTATTAATAAAAAAAGTTTGATTTTTTCTCATATCATTATCGGTCGAAGTTTATTTATAAATTTCTATTCGTCATAATTCATAGTTCTTACGTTTACAATCTACAATGTTTGTTCAATAATCAGTACAAATAATAAAATGTATATAAGTATAAACAAATTTATATCTCCTAGTATAGTCCAATTTCGATTACTAGAAGATCATTCATAGGTGTAGAATCAAATACAGAAATATTTATCGTACCGCGGCCACTCATACGGCATGGAGCAACAAAAAAGTATACACACCTTAAATTGAGAATTTAATACAACCTATGTTCAAACCGCAGAAGAATCGCAATCTTGAAGGTAAATAAATGGATAGGTTGCTAATCATTCAGGAGAGTTGGAATATCTCGTTTATCAATGAGTAATGCCAAACACAACGTTTGTTTGACCCATGACAGAAGCGCGAACATTCTAGTCTACAGCAAAAATAGCTTTTTAAGACTAGTTTTTTTTTTTTGCTTCGATAGTAATTCAAAGCAAAGGTTAGAATGATATTATAATCAAGAGTGTTAAACTTGTAGGAGGACGAATATAGGGAATAGAGAGCAAAGAACGTATCGATAGATTACGCGGGCAGTGGTAGTTTATACCGAGATAAAAACTGAGGGGTAAATGGAAAGGGTCTAACACCCACTCCCCCTTGAAGGGTCTACCATCTTGATCCCTCAGACCGCAGCCGGGCCTCCTTAGGAGGGGCCAACACCTATCTGGGGAGCAGACGTAGTGCCGATTAGGGAATCCTTGCTCTCCAAAAGGTGTCAAAAGGCACCATAGAGTTTTAGTTCGTGCCAATCGACATAACGCATCCTCAGATTCCTGACGTGATGGATATCCGTTAGGGATCTCCCCATGTAAAATGCACTTGCTAATGGTTATATTTATCTACTTTGCCTAGCGCCATAATTCAACAAATGATTTTATGTCTTATGCATTACTGTTATTATACTTATTAATGCCTAGCGACAAATAGAGTAATCAATCAATCGACGGTAATAATATACATACTTTATATAGTCATACGTTTAAATAAATAAATTAAGGCTCTAACTAGATTAAATCTATATCTGTACTATAATATTATACAGCTGAAGAGTTTGTTTGCTTGAACGCGCTAATCTCAGGAATTACTAGTCCGATTTTATTGGTGATAGAGCTACGCTGAAACTATTACTGGTTTCAGCATGAATGGGTCGGCTGGCCCGGGATAGTACCACACTCTCATAGAAAACCGACGTGAAGTAACAGTGCTTGCATTGTTGCGTTTCGTTCGGTCAGTGAGAGCGCCGGAGGCCCACCTCCCCTCCCCTCTAAAAAAAAAAAAAATTTGAAGACTTTCAGTGTTAGCTATTTATCGAGTAAGGCTATATATCATTGCACTAAGACTAATAGGAACGGAGAACCAATAAAGAATGTGTCAAAATCATTTCTTTTTCCTTTTGAGAGCTTACGCTGCGTGTCCGCGTTAACTCGAAGAAACTACTCGACGCGGACGATATCGCGAGCAGAAGCTAGTTAATTATAATTTGGGCGATGTTATTTATTTCGGATCGAAACCACAAAGTAAGATGTATTATAATTTGAAAAATCTTAGAAATTGTTTCATTTCGTAATACTGCTCACATAGACAGAGAAAGGTGCCAACATCAGCGACATTGTTTGATAACATATCTTCGCTTACCTCTCAAGTGATATCAATAAAAATCATATAAATCGTTAACACTCTGTTAAACTGTACACACTAGTATATTCGTCAGTGAAACTACATCACGCCAACAAATTATGTTAATTATATCAAATGCAATAAACCGGGTTGATTTAAATTCATGACACCGCAGCGGAATTCAATCAATGCGAGATAATTAGTGACAATTAGACCGTCGCACTCCATGTGTTTATGACCTTATTCATATTATATCTACATCAGAGGAGCGATTTTGTACGTTCTGTTACCCATTTTAATAGTTATGGAAACTAGTCAATCTATATCTATCTATATCTCTAATCATTATTTATTTATATATGATTTTTGAAGAGATTATTATTGGTTTCATTAGCATGAATGGGTCGGCTCGCCCGGAGTAGTACCACACTCATAGAAAACCGATGTGACAGTGCTTGCATTGTTGCGTTTCGTTCGGTCAGTGAGAGCGCCGGAGGCCCACCTCTCTCCCCCCACCCTTCTCCCAAAGGGTGGCAACGCACTTGCGACTACTCTGGTGTTGTTAGTGTCCATGGACGGTGGTGATCACTTAACATCAGGTGACCCACCTGTTCGTTTGCCAAATATGACATTAAAAAAAAATGAAAGAATTCTTCACCACAATCACTTCTTTTTAGATCAATATTCTGGTTTTGCCATAATCAAAGCAATAATTCAAGAGACGATAAAATCTCGAATCAATAATTTTATTCGTCTCATTTTTGTAATGAATTAAATCGGAAGTATATAAAAAAAAAGAATTCAAGATACACTTAAAATAACATGGCGTAGTATCGAGTCTATAGAAGTACTTATGGTAGCGACATTTTTCTTTTGTTTTATGAATGCAAGTTTTAAATAAATTCGTTTCTTTTCCTCCTTTCAATTGGAGATACGTTGTGTCGATGATTGTGAGATTGTTGTGTGTTAAATAAAATTGATATATAGTGCTACGTCACTATATTATATAGGAAATAACAATGCAATTTTTTTAGAAATCATCAGTATATTCCCTATCGAGTAACATAAACACGTTCAACATTTCTACTATTTAATATTTTTTTAATGCATAAGACATATTTTTCATTGTTTTTAAATCTGTGGAACGCAAGCGATTGTGATACATTGAAGGTGAGTGCTATTGGCTGCGACACAGTTCTACTGATATTGCTAATAACGTTCATTTTTATTTTTGGTTTGGTTTGAATAAAGGTTTTGAAATGTGAAACTTTTTAGGGGGGCCTTGAAATCCGCTACCTTTTTGAGGGTAAACACTATGTCCGGTATAGTAGGAGCAGTGTCTCGCTTATTTTCGGGTATTGGAGAATAGCGAGAATCTTCTCGTTTTCTTTTTTCGTTCCGTATATCGCGATCAAGCGGCGTAACTATGCTATTCAAAATTGATTTATGAATAATTAAAATGTTTCCGTTGTATCGTGTGTCTTTACGGCATGCCGTTTTTTTTATTTTATTCGGGTATAGTACCCATACCACAGAGGGAAAGTGATTTGTAGGCATATCTACGAAAATATTGAAATTACCATTTAAACTGCAATGATATACGCCTACGTATTACATATATAAAAATGATGTCACAGCCGACACAATACACATGTAGATAGCTAGCTTTCGTCGCCAGATTACGTCAGTCCATGCAGTCTACGAACGAATAGTATGATGTGCCGTGACTAATCTGAATTATGTTAGATGGGATCGTTCTATATTATCACTAAATAAAATACAAAATGATACTTATTATTCTGTAACAAAGTGCGAAATGCTATCAAAAATACCAAAAACTATAAGATCAACATTTGAAACAAAAACATACCACATTTTATAGTAATACAAAGAATATAAGAAGTTGTGTGGTTCTTTTCAAAATGTAAAGAAAATATTTAAGGAGTCAGGAAAAAATATTGTCTTTATTTTGTAAGTAAATAAGTTTAATAATACGACTAAACGCGTTCTTTTAATTTTTTACTTAACAAAACCTAATAATATAAATAGCAGTAAATCCATGTCAGACATAATGTGTGCTATTCTAACTCTATATCTTATCTCTTTTAATACATCCATAGCTCAGTCTGTATGAGTAATTTTGTTCAAATTTTCCCAATTAAAATTTTTGTCTGCTCGTTTGTTTGTATGACGGAACTTAACTCGCAAACGATTTGACTGATTTCTATAAAACTTTATAAACGATGATATACGAATTATTAACAACACTATTAGAAACTGCAAAAAAGATATAAATTGTTTTTTTTTAAATAATTCTCAATTATATTGAAATATTATACATAAGCATTATACACCATCCCAACATATATATATATATATATATAATATAACTAGCTGATTCCCGCGAATATGCCTGCTTCGTCTATTATCGTAACAATATACGTTTTGGGGTGTAAGGGGTGTCGAATAACATCATAAGATTTGAGACACCCAAGCCAACCTCACCTGCACGTGGTGCACCCTGCTGA
>MU162711.1:0-14950 GCA_015888305.1 Antheraea pernyi
ACAAAAATTATAATGTTTTCATGATAAATATACGAAAAAGGTAAGCCAGATTCAATTCCTTAACGGTTATTCTCGATCTTCGGGTCGTTTTCAGACCCAGTAGTAGGGTTTCAACGTACATAAGTGTCAGTGATATAACTACACCATATCAGATCCGTGGCATTTGGCCAACCCTGCCACCTTATAGTTGCGCCACTTAAAAGTACCTCCTTAGATCTTAAATAAAGTATTGTAATTTTGATTTCCAATTTTGATGCTGACCTACAAATATGAAAATGATGCTAAATTTCACGCGCCGTCCTAGGATGCTAGTACTGGTCTATTTTAAATACTCTGTCGTCGTTTTATACACGTACAATGATACAATTATAAGTAAAAAAGTATTACCACTTATTGACATCCCACATACAAGCATGATTTTTACACATATATTTGATTTTGTGACGCGATGTCTATTCCACTCCAATGAAGGAACATTTGTGTTTAATACATTGATAATTATATAAATAAAATAATTAGTATATAGTAAATAAACAAACAAATATAAATTTTACCGTTCGGTTTTACTGTGTGAAAAATAATAATACAGTGAGAACAAAAATGAGTATGTTCTCGTTTCACTTAAATTAAAAGATTAATTTTATCTCTGTTCTCATTGTAAGGAAATAGTTTCGAAGAAATGTGATTTCTCATATTCCGCATCACGCTGGTTCACATGGCTAGTGGTACAGTTGCTCTCTAGTTGGGTAAATGGAGCAAAGAAAACAATGAAGCGTCTACAACGCGATCATTTTTTTATACGCTACTGACATCGTATAAATTACAGTTAATCCGGCAACACTCGTTGAATAGTTGCAACACCGTATTAATAGTTGCTGTTATCTTTTTATTAACACTAAGTACACATTATATTGTATATTTATTACGATTTTTAATGAAATCTTAAGTGACTGTTCTTGTTATTAAATTTTACATGCATTATAATTATTACATAATAACATATATCCGATAGTTTTTGGATGCATCGTAAATTGTCATGTTTTCGTGTTATTATTTTATTCATAATATCAAGTTATTTGACAGTATATTATGTAATATTTTTGGCATCTTACATAATATAGTTTGGATAATGTGTAAAAGTGAATTATATGGGAAACAACAGGGGACATCAATTCTGAGATGTCATAAAAAAATTCTGGAAAGTTCTAATAACGGAATCACAAGACACTTTGTATTAATTTCTACTTTTTAATACCAATCTATATAAATAGAATGATAGAGGTCTGCCGTTTTGCGTGCATCACGCAAATACTATTGTATATACTTTGACTGTATCTTCAGTTTTACTTCTTAGACTTCTTAGTTTTACACTTACGGTCTTATTACAAAAACAAAAATGAACAAGGATCTAACACGAATTTTATTAAGCAGTGCCTAAAATTTTAAATCTAGTTCAAGTCATATTTCAAATAATTTATAACAAAAGCGTGTCCAAGCGGTCTCTAGCTAAACATCTGATTTAAGATTTTTCAAGCACCCCTCTGAATAGCATTTTAGATCTCTAAAATTGTGTATCTATTTCTTTCTTGCAAATTAATTATACCCAGGAAATTCATAATTTGTTACGCAATGTCTTTCGCAAATATATATACAATAAACAATAATAAAATAAGAACTGTCAACTTAGAAAATTGTTAGAGAATATTTATAATTTAAATAATGTCCATCTGTAAACAAGGGTAAGATACTCTTTTGTAATCAAACTACTTTGAAGCAAGTATTCAATTCGTATTTAACTTTTTTGTAAGAGTACGGTTAGAATTTAAGTAATGGGAGTTTTTGGCGGGATTTTGATCTGTCATATAGTGGATTTTATATTTTATTCATAATCTTGTGTTACTTGACTCTATATTGTTTAAAATTGGTGGTGTTTTATGTAATATATTATATTTATTGTGCATGAGTGATGTGAATGGAAAATAATACCATGGTCCATGAATTCTGAAATGCCACAAAAACTCCATGGAAAGTTCTAACAATATGGCCACCATCTTGTTAGTTCATTGAAATTATATCAAGAAACTGGTAATATCGATACTCACTTGACAATGGCAGTAATAATCTAAAAAATTTGTTGCCAATAATAAAGTATAAAAAAATATTAAGTAATGCTCATTTGTAAACAAAGGTAAGATACTCTTTTGTAATCAAACTTTTTTAAAGCAAATATTCTATACGTATTTAACTTTTTTGTAATAATACGTTTGGTATATATCTAAAAAAATATAACGAAATCTTCATTTAATATCGAGTTATTAAGAAAAAGTGTGTGTGTACTTATGTACACGCGTTAGAAGTTATACATCTTTGGCGTAGCAAGATAAAAATCTTTTCAAAAATTTTATCTTTCGCCTTATTCTACGTTTGTAGAAAAAACGACACTAATAATATAAAAATAGATTGAAAGTGTTAATACAATGAAACAAAATGTTGACTATGGCTAAATTCAGGGTGTCGGTTTTTCGTGACGATGTGCGCGCGCATCGCAAAAATTTACTGTCGTAATTATTCCTTAACGCGCCAAAAGAAGTTCAGGGTGTCGGTTTCTCGTGATGATGTGCGCGCGCATCGCAAAAATTTACTGTCGTAATTATTCCCTAACGCGCCAAAAGAAGTATAACTTAAAAAAAAATACAATTTTTATAAGCACTAAGCATTATGTTATGTGTATTTATTTGCCATGCAAATGTGGAGTCGAAGTCGTGGAGGCCTAGTGGTTTGACCGGTGGAATATTAATTCGATGTCCGCAGGTTCGAACCATGTATGGCATGTACCAACCGGCGAATTCGCGTACATTTACTAATTTAAATTGGTAACACTATCGGCTGACGGTGAAGGACAACATCGTGAGGAAACCTGATATCTGAGAAATGTTCTTGTAGTACTACTGTATGCGGGAAAAATATAGAACTGTGGATTTCTCAGAGTTTGAAATCGCTAATACGTCATGGGCTGGCGTGGCGACTACGCCCATACCTTCCTTCGGGAAGAGGTCTATGGCCCTACAGTGCGTCTCTTACAGGCTAATGATGATGAATTGTGGAGTTAGCGGTGTGATGCGCATGTCATGCTAAGTCGCCGGTATCAAATAGTCTTCAATAAATAAATGCGCTCAAGGTTAATAACAGCACCTCCAGATATCAAGATTTTTTTCATTTTTTTGTCACTTTTTACAAAAATATACATTTATTTCTAATGTACACTATTCTTAATCCAAATTTATTAAATTTTATTTTCTGTTTTTTAGTTAGATTTTTTTTAAGCCGTGTTTTTTTAAACTATTATTTATTTTTCATTTTTTAGTTAATTTTTTTTAACTTTTTTTTCGGAATTTATTTTTCATTTTCTTAGTTAAATTTTTTAACTTTTTTTTTCGGATTATTGTATTGTCATCGACCTTCGATAGGTGTACAAAGTTTGAATTAAATCTGATCGTTCAAAGTAGGACAGAATCGAGCTCAAAGGGGTCGGTTACATACATACATACAGGTGAAGCTAATAAATGCGTGTTAAAAAGATAAGTTGCCAAAGTGGGAAGAAATATATCGTTTATGTGAAAATGTATTTTCAATTGAATTATTATTAAACGAAAGTATGGATAAGTAATATATAGATATAAAAGAAAGTTTAGTATATCTATGAGTTTCTTCATAGAAACTGGGTAATGATAAAAAAAAGAATGTCAAAAGACAAGTTTAAAAACCGACATAAACGGAACAGAAACGTGGTAGGCGGAAGAAATTAGTATAAAATGTATAAATATACGTTTTTCTAAAACCATATCATTGGCACACTCTCCGAAACCAGTTCTTTTACGGAACTGTGCTAATGGTTTTACAATATATTTATTTAAACCGGTTTTATATACACACGCACGCACACACACATCGGAATGAATGCATTATTACAAACGAAATATAAGTGTAATTCCATTTTACACTTTAGGCTTTATGTTCTAGTTATTGTGGCACCCGCTTACACCGTTCTGTAATTTGTCGTACGCAGGTGTTGCAGTTTGTTGCGTAAAACGGTGCTCGGTTACATAACATAGTGTAGGGTCGCCGGTTCCATTTTACATTTTAGGCTTTATGATCTAATTATTGTGGCACCCGCTTACACCGTTCTGTAATTTGTCGTACGCAGGTGTTGCAGTTTGTTGCGTAATATCCAACGGTGCTCGGTTACATAACGGTGTGTAGAGTCGCCGGTGTGGTTATACGGTCAACGATATCTGTGAAATGGAAGGAAATTATAGCTTATATCTAAACGTTATGCCAAATAGTAGGTATACGGTGCGTTTTACTGCATTTGATGATTTTCTTCTGTATTTTTTTTTTTTGGCAACCATTTTTATTATTTTTACTGCCATTGTCGAGTAATTAATAGTATTACAAGTTCTTTTATCCATTCCATTTTTGGCAACCAGTCTTCTAGTAGACTATTACTGCCATTGTCAGGGGAGTATCGATATTACAAGTTTCTTGATAAAATTTCAATCCATGGTATTTATTATTTTCAATTCACTTGACTCATGCACAATAAACAAACTATATTACATAAAACACCACCTATTTTACACAATATAGACTCAAGTACCACAAGATTATGAATAAAAAATAAAATCCACTACATGTCAGACCAAGATCCCGTCAAAAACTCGTTTCTTTTGTATTTATTAGTAACTAGTGTTTGCTTACGGTTTCGGTCGTGTAGTACATTTTTCAATACATTCTTTTTGGATGAAAGGTACTGGGTGTCATTTACTTTATTGAATTGTATAGAATGTGCATAGAAAATTTCATGATGAGTCGTTTAGATATGAAAGCGTAACAGACAAACAAACAAACTCAGTTTTATATTTGGATTATATTGGCGTGGGATTCAATTTTTTTTTAAAGTAGCCCAATTTATTTTTTGTAATATGAACTATCTGCCAGTGGAAGTCCCGTCAAAATGAATCCAATCGTTTTGGAGTTTATACGGCATAAATAGAAAGATATACGAACATTTTAATAATTCTTTTCGTTATATGTACCTGATATACCTTCAAATCCATTTAATAATAAGGAACTATTATGAAATCACAAACACTTCAGTTTTATTTATTTGTATAGAAGAATCAAGTAAATTGGTTATGTGCTTTACGATTTGTAACTAATTTTTTAACATGGAAAATCCCTACGGGTGGGTGGGGTATGCCCGACTTGCACGGACTAAAACCCCATGGTGCGTTCTCATACCTATTGGCCGGGGAGCAGGAGCTGCCGTCTGGCACTGTGTCTACTGCCTGGCAGGTGTCGGCGCCTCAGCAGCGGCCCCATCGCGGTCTGAGGGGTCAGAGCGGTAGACCCCTCAGGGATGATTTGTAACCGCGCTAACATAAAAACCGAATGAATTCGCCTTATTTGATACGTCATGATTATTATATAAAAATTATAATAAAAACATATACAAACTAGTTAATTAAGTTTAATAATGATAACGTGTTTTGCTCACTTTAATATTGTATCTAAGTTGCACTAGACTCAAAACGATTTCAGAAAAAAGGTGCTGACCAAGAGTCTGCTGCAAAAAATAATAAATTATTACCATTGATATACAAAAACCCAAGATGCACACTTAACGTCTCATAGACGGCACATAAAAATGAGTGCATTATGCAGACATTTCAAATAGTCTCGCTTAGCTAGCGTCCTTGTACAAACAATTTTAGTTCATTCAGGTAATGTTGAATTTGCAAAATCATAAGTTTATCGTAGGACTATAATATGTATATTTATTGGGGAATTTTTGTGGCCGGTTTTGATTTGGCGCTATTTTTATTCGGGACTGTGTGTCTTGGGTTTTTATATGTCAATAATTATAGCAAAAAATATGTAAAGAAAAGGTGTGGTTTAATGTAGGATTCTTGTTTGTTGGTTTATATATATTATTATTCCCAGTTAATTTAAGATGGGAAGTCGCCTCCCACGATCTATTGTTCGCTCGTCGTGTCTAAATGTAAATTTGTACGATTATCTAATGCATTCAGCATTGTCGGACATTATGAGGTGTTAATGCATTTATTATTTAAATTTCAATATCGTTTTACCAATGAAAATAAACGGATGGACCACCCAATGTCGAATTTATTGTTCTTCGCTTAAAATTATTCGAGAATTTATGTTTATTTGCATATGAATCAGATGAACTCTATACCGCTCTATTCGATTTAGGTTCTAGGATATTTATAGAGAGTGGTATATATCTACGATAAATTGTAGTACTGTTTGGCTGGTAATAGTGCATGTTGGCACAATTTAGAATTTTTTTAATGGAACCCTTTTTTGTTCTGTTCATTTTATTGTAGGACTAGCCTCTGCCCGCGACTTCGTCCGCGTGGAATAGTTACTTTGAGCTAACGGTAACACGCAGCGGAAGCTCTCAAGAGGAAAAACACCCCGATTTTGAAACATTCTTCATTGGTGCGTCGCTCCTATTGGTATTAGTGTGATCATAGTTATAGTCCCTATAACCTTCCACGATAAATGAGTTATATAACACTGAAAGAATTTTTCAAATCGGACCAGGAGTTCCTGAGATTACCCCCTAACTAAGTTATTTGCCACTTACCATTATATTTTGGCTAATTGAAACAATATCTTTGTAGATTATAGACAATGTGTTATTTTGCTCTATAAACTATAATGCTGTGAAGTTTCATGAAAATCCTTTCAGTAGTTATTGTTTAAAAACATAAGAAATATCCATCCATCTTTAAAAAGTTTCTCTTTTATATTAATTAGATTAGGATTTCTCGGCGATTTTGTCTACGTATTTTTCAGTATACTCAAAATAAAGTAATGCATATTTTCTCTACAAATCCCTAACTACTTCTTTGTCAAATTTCTTTGCAATCATTTCAGAGATTCCACTCTGATAATATAAGAAACAGACTGTAGTTGAAAATTGTTGTGTATCAGATACAATGAGAGAGAAGATACAATGTATATTGCAGATACAATATAGAGAGAAGATACAATGTATATTGCGTTTTGAAATAAATACATTGTATTCGGTTATCGATACGAGATCAAAACATAATAGTGTTTGTAGTAAAAATACGATAAGTGTCATAATGTTTAGTAAAACGCGGTGTTTTCCAACATTAAATTGTGGTTTTTCACTAATTAAATCGCAGTAATTAATTCGTTCCGTTCTGGTAAATGCCGCGCCTACGTTTTGCGTTCAACGGGTTGGCATTTGTTATAATAGCGGCACGATATGATGGCCGTTATGACGTTTATCCGATCATGAAGTTTAGTATAAATTAATAACTACGTTTGAAGAAGCAAATTGTTTATTTTTTGTATGTTTATTGTGAAAAAGGACGCAAAATTAGTCTTAATATTTATTGAATTTTAGGACACAACATTAATTTAGTACACTTACGTCTAAATTGTATAGATGTATAACTATATACTATACATCGGTCTATAGTATATAACACTATATTTACCCATATAATATGGTCCTTGCAACCAATTATTTGCAGAGAAAATGAAAGAAAAAGTGTTTATTGTTAGAAAACAATTACAAACAATGAGATAATTAAAGGAAATATATACATAGTTTATACAACAATGTTTTGTACTAAAAAACCACAATTATTATGATAGGTAGTTATTTTTCAAAATTATATATTCATATGATATATATAGATCGCTGGACAGCACAACTACTACCTCAGGTAAACAATGCGTCAATGCGAAATGTAAAACTAAGCAGTATTTGATTATATCTTTGTCGAGAATAAATCGACATTACAGTCACTATTGTAATGTGTCAAAACTGCCATCATAGCGTGCCGCTATTATAGGTATATTCTAGTTTATTCCAATAGGGGGTATAACCGGAATATTATATACTCTACGCAGTTGTAGAATTTTTTATCTTGTATAATATTGCAACATAGTATTTGTTTGGATCTGGTTTGATTTTCATAAGTTTTTGCGTGCCTGGAGGGTGAAAATTCGAACAGATTCGATAAATCATAGAGTTACTCGGATATAAATTAGTACAATTAGTACCTAAACCTGCATTTAAAATTTTTCACTTCTATCGGGCGTTTAAGTAATACGTAGGCACCGAAGGTGGGAAAAGCCTATGGTTTGCTTGTCTTTGATGACAAGAGAAAGAAAGAAGTATAGGCCAGTAATAATCACTTATTTATTGAATAATTTTTAATTTTTGAAGTGAAGTTTTTTAGGTGTTATGGACAGTGAACGGATGTGAACCGTCACGTTCGGGGTCGGTGTCACTGAATCGGGATTGCTCGGCTACATTCATCATAAACCGAATTTACTGGAGAAGGAACGTTTCGTTCCAATAGGTATTTTTTTAGTATTACCTTTTATTTAGTAATGTTATGTACGTTTTGTATATAAAAGTGTAGTATTTAAAGTATATATATTGTGTGTATACAATTAGTACCTAAACCTGCATTTAAAATTTTTCACTTCTATCGCGTGGTCATAAGTAGACACCCACTTTTTCTTTTAAGTCTTAAGGACGAACGACAACTTCAATTATTATGTGAGAATGGTAGAAGACCATAACGTCAGAGGAAATATGCGAGTCGTCAGACTATTCGACGTCTACGAGTAAATCGTCACAAATATTATTGAAATATCCTGTGTCGTTGTCTAACTGAGCGTATAATACTGATTAAATTAATCTACATCTCTCATAACAATATAGCTACGCTTGAAAATATATACACGTACCTTTTTTTTTCGAACTGACTACGCTATTGACCAAGCAAGGTCATAACAACTGCACCGGACTACTAAGGCGAGCGCTTAAGGCACTCAGCCGATTTTATTTTGACAACTAGCTCAAGGGTGCGTGGCACACCTCGGCTTTGGCTGTTGCCTGATACATGCAATTCGCGACCTATCTGAACGGCCTCTTCTCGCGTTTATTTTGAATTATCGACAACCTAACAAACATTCTCAATATGAGAAGAAACATGATTGTCTGGGCTTTAAGAATGCGTTCTATTGAATAAATCTAACTTTATTAGATTTATGAGATAGAGATATGTTTGATTATTGTTTGGTGTATTTAATTAAGGTGGTATGTTCATTTTGTACAAAAAATAATAATAATAAAGAAAAAGATAAGGTGGAAAATTTGCGGTCAATTGCTAGAAAAATATTTACGGTATAAATATGAAATTTTATTTTAAATTCACGTATACATAATAATTCTCGTGTAATGTTGAAATGTCGTGAGCTCACCATATTCTTTAAAAGTCAAAGAACCAAGGATAATTTATGAGTGAACGTAGTAAATATAAAATTATGTAGTCTACGTTCATTTTTAACGGTACATTCTTCTACTGTAATTTCTGAAATCATCTAATTGTGCACATTAGTAACGTAACGTTTGATCACTGTGTGAGTAGGTAAATGTTAATAAAATAGTATTTTTGATAACTGAAATATATGATGACATAAGTTATTTGAGATAGACGAATAATGTGTCGTCTCTTGGCATATAATATTACATAGAAGGGTCTATAAAACTTCAAATAATATGCTTGGTAAACACACATATATATATATGTTTCAATAACTCATATAAGTATGAATATGTAGCTTAGCTTAAGTTAGCTCAGTTAGGTTGAGAATTACATGAATCAGGCAACAGCCCAAGCCGAGGTGTGCCGTGCACCCTTGAGCTAGTTGTCAGAATAAAATCGGCTGGGAGCCTTAAGCGCTCGCCTTACTGGTCCGGTGAAACTGTTAAGACCTTGCTAGGTCAATTTAGTTGTCAGATCGAGAAAAAAAAATCGAATTTTGTATATAGATTAATTAAATAAATTAAGCACAGTTATAAAAATTGGCTTGAGTTTATTGTGGTCCACGGAGAATGTCATAATGTGGAGTATCTGGTAGCGTTACTCACACTTAAGTAATTGCTCTAAAGTCTAGGCGAGATAGATATAGATACAGTATCCCTTTTGATTTGGCAAGTCGGGAAGAATAACGAGATATTCGGCTAAGTTCGGTTTCGTATAGCGTTATCTCGGTCTATCGCAGTCATTGCGCTATGCGATAGACAGAACGTTTTACAAAACCGAAACAAAACGCTCTTTACGTCTCACTCTTCTCCCTGACGTGTCATCTCAAATTCTGGTTAATGGGCCTTTAGTATGTTTTTTTTTTATAGTCCGGTGAAGCTGCAAAGACCTTGTCAGGTCAATAGCGTAGTCAGATCGAGAACAAAAAAAAAAATATTCTGACGCTTATGCATTTTATACCACGGAGACTATTGTATATTTCAATGATTGTTTGAAGTATAATAATTTGTTTTAGTGATTTCTTATTCAATATGAAATTGTGCTTAAAGAATTTATTTAATAAGATGCAATCTTAAAGGTCTACATGAAAAAGTTAACGTACGCAATTATTAGAGCGGATATCGTAATTTTATTATTTATAGATTGACAGTGCATGGGTTATTGAAACTGGAACTAGTAAGAGCATTTTCAAGTTACGTCTGTAAAATGTTATTAATACTGTCTAGCTCCTATATAAACAAATAATGATATGTAGATTAGATCCTTCTCTGAAAAATCTCCCAGTAAAATTCTCATCAAAATCGGCTTACTAATTAGGAGATCATCCCGAAAAAAGGAGTCGTTTAAATATTATGTAAACATAATTTTGTAGTACCTGGCGTCCCCTCCTCATGGTCAGCAAAAGTAAGCAATGCTTTAACACCCCTCCCAGGCTTATGTAAATATTTATATTAGTATTTTTTAATCTGTTCAGATTTCCTTATTGATTCACGGGCAGTATAGAAATAAGGAGTTTATAATCTATAGATTACGAATCTATAAGATTAATTGTCTTATAGTGGTTTGCTACTAGGGCGATGGTAGCCCATCGAATAAAACCACCTCACATATCAGACCTACACGTCCAAGTCCCCCCATCTCTTATGCAATAAAAAATAAGCAAATAGAAAGCCTTTCCGCCATCCCCTTTAGTCCTTACATAATACTTCAACGGCACCAAACAGAAATAGAAA
Source organism: Antheraea pernyi (assembly GCA_015888305.1). NCBI lineage: Eukaryota > Metazoa > Arthropoda > Insecta > Lepidoptera > Saturniidae > Antheraea > Antheraea pernyi. The sequence continues at coordinate 11,141 of MU162711.1, forward strand.
CTAAAAACAACAACTAAATACTAAAAGAGATACAAAACAATAATAATAATTAAGAAAAAAACATATTAGAACGAAGATATGTCAAAATTTATATTAATACAAAGATGAGTCCAAGTTTTTATTGAATTGAGAAAGTTAAATATCTGCTAGATGATTTTATTGCGGTTTTGGCGGAAAAAAAATACGGTGGCAATTATAGCGGAACCATTGCGAAAGCAGCACGTGCGCACGCGGCACAATTAAACGCACCGACAAACAGACCGAAACATAATTATAACGAATAACGTTAATTATAGGATCGTCTGGTATAATATTTATTAACAAAAACCACGTTTATTGACTCGCGGAGATTGTTTATTTTAGTTTGTCGTTTTATATTAGCTTTTATATATAATAAAATGCAATTTATACGTTTATGCGATAGTGTGTCTTAGTGTTATTACATTAAATTGAAATTTTTATGGACAGCCACAGCACGGCGTTTTGTAAAGTCCGCGCCAATTTAATAATGTATGTTAATGACTACGTCCGGTACCGCTATGACATACCCGAGAGGCGAGACTACAACGCCACACGGGGAACCACTATTGACCTGCGATACCGCGCTATTGACTTTATCGGGGGTGTTACTAATGACCTCGAACGCTATTGGTCGGCTATTCATTACTCAGCCCGGTGTGAGACTACATTGGTGGGAGTTCAGAATATATAAAGGGCAAGATGTCGCTGATCTGGACGCACTCCTATGTGGAAGCTACCTTAAGAGTATCTTTAGAGTGTTTATTGGTGTTCCTGACCGACTGGCTGATTATACGTATTGTGTAACATGTAACTGCACATACCACAAATATGGGCATAAATACGTATCGTATTATATATAACAATGAGACAACTTAAAGATAAAATAATGCCAGTTTTAGATTCTTATAACAATACTTTAATATTGTTTTGTATTAAAGTTTTGACGATGTTATGCTCAATCCCGAATTTAGGGCTATATTCAGAGCGGTCAGAAGACTTTTAAAGAAATTCTAATTTAAAGAGTTTTATAAATTATTGCGTAACCTTTATATAATTTAAGGCTTGTGTTTAACCACAGAATGTTAAGTGGCGACGCGTCCAAAACATCATCCTAAGTCCAGAAAGGCTCTCAAATGCCGTTGATTGAAACAAAAACACGTGCTTACCACTGGACTATCTAAAACCATAACGGTATTATTAGAAATAAGAGTAAATACTTGGTTTAAAAAGGTTTCAAATTAAATGCACCGCGCTCGCCCGAGGCAAGTTCGCGTTATCCTTTATCGCCAGTCTAACCTAACGTAACCAAAGCGAGACAAACGAGCAAGATGGCGAACATTCAGCGACCGCGGGCAAATGTAAAATAAACAATAATAAATATAAGAAGAAAAGTACTATTACTGTTACGACCGGTACATTATAGATTTCAACTCCATACAAACGCATATCGACTTGCACTGATCAACAGGCTGTTGACAGCATAAGTTTGTAAAAAGAAATGACCGTATTTATTACAAAATTTGAAAAACGAACAATTATATAATGTTAAATTATTATTGAAAAAAGTGCCTACAAATTTAAAAACATGATCCGCCATTTTGAGTTCTGTGTTTTAAAAAATCGGAAAATCGGCAGAGTGGTTTAAGATAGTTCCGCAACTTAAAGGCGCGGTAGTTTATCAAACGCTTACTTGTAGGATACGAAACAAATGCTAAATCTGTAATACTTTACTTCTGGTAGTTGTTCAAAAATTATAGCTTAATAATACATAATTTTTTGTTTCAGGTGAGTTTTGTCTTTCTTCAAAATGTGTTCACGCAACTTCGAACAAATAACCTAAGGCAAGTATTTATCATATCAACAATTATGGAATTAACTGCATAAGTAGAGAGGTAAATATAATCCGTGTTATTACTTGAATACTTGCTTTTAAAAGGTTGGGATACTTACGTATTAAATGCACCGCTTGTCGACGGCTGCCGCGGCAAGACTGAGTACCCTTTTTCGCATGTCTAACCTAACCTAACCTAACCAAACGGAGATAGAAGTACAAGATGTCGGAACGTTCGGCGAGCGCGGTGCATTTAATACGTAAGTATCCAAACTTTTTTTAAAGCAAGTATTCAATACGTATTTAACTTTTTTGTAATAAAAGCCATTATTTGCAACCCTAGTGGTGCAATGGCAGTAATCCCTGCTATTCAGTGGAAAGGCCTTGAGTTCTATTTCTATAAATGACTGATTTTGGTGCGATGATCATGTTCGTCTGTATATTGGTGTTAAACATTTATATATATACATGGTTTGTCAGTTACAACACAAGATATGCTAAGTTTTGAATTAAATAGCCGTGCGTGAAATGTAACCCTATTATTTATATTATATTAAATCTTAAACGAAATAACGGCATACTTATCCTAATTTGTGTTTGTTAAACAAATACCTAAACTACATGAAAATGTAGATTGATTAATTAATGAATATTGTTCGTAGTGCCAATAGATGTGAAAACCAAAATAATGATAATAAATTCAATTTACAAATTATGAATTCTAAATAATTCACACTATACTTAATATAAAATTCTAAACAGAACACAGTAATTCTATTGTATTGATTTTTCACTTCTGTACGCAGTCCTTATGACTGCCTCGATCTTTTTAGCGGGAGTTACCTACAGTACCTTGACAAGAATCTTACATCACACATACTTGTTGCCTTTCAGATTCGATCGATCCTACTCGAACAATATTGAGGTGGATCATCAGCAGTTTAAGTTTGAGCATCGCTGATATCTGATATAATGTGTTCATGCTATGGACCACTTAATGGATCCATCGCATGTGTGCGTTCTATTTTCAGATTCGATCGATCCTACTCGAACAATATTGAGGTGGATCATCAGCAGTTTAAGTTTGAGCATCGCTGATATCTGATATAATGTGTTCATGCTATGGACCACTTAATGGATCCATCGCATGTGTGCGTTCTATCGTCCTTAACTTGGAACTCGGTTCAATATATTTTCTTGAGAAATCATCATTTAAAAATATTATGAATAATAACGACCATAACGGTTTATATAAAATTGAAAAAATTAATCTATTGTAAGGTCACGTCAGGTTTAGCTGTAAAACCACACCTTTGAAACAAAATAAAGTAATTATCTAACATAATTATTATCTAGAGTCACGCAGTCATTCTGTGTATCCTTGGCATAGTTGAATATAATAGTTATTATTTATACACTATGTTATTATATCGGCATATAAGCTTTCGGTAGGAAGTCGCGTTTAGAATACATGTAAGAACTAGCTGGGGGAATTTCCTACGGCCTTAGAATCAATAAATGTTGTTAACTTTTTAGCTGAATTAAATTAAATTTTTTAAGATAAAATGAATATTTAAACTGAAATTAATCGAAATCAGTAATCGCGAGGTGTAATCAAAAATGCCTTTTTCTTACAAAATGTACGAGAAAATGAATTTGTCATTATTTTTTTATGTTTTTTTTAAATATTTTTATAGTTATTATGCTATTCCAGTCGTTCTTCAATTATAAATGGTGTAAGTAAACTGATTTTGTTTTAAATATATATGTACATCGATATGCATTATTCATTGTTTATTGGTAAATCAACTCCCAATGTTAAAGGGTTATTATGACCTTTAAATAGTAACATCTTGCAGGTCGTTTCTTACAACCATGAAAGTTTTAAGTTGGTTGACCGTGCCACACCTGTCTATGGCAAAATGTTTGACCTAACTAGGATTGCGGTCGTAGGACTG
>MU162712.1:0-13913 GCA_015888305.1 Antheraea pernyi
TTCCGAGTGCCAATAGATGTGAAAGAGAGGCAGAACACAGTTTAAATTCTATTGTCTATGTCTTTTATTTATGTCTTTTGTCTATGTCTTTTGTCTATGTCTTTTGTCTATGCCTTTTGTCTATGTCTTTTGTCTATGTCTTTTGTATATGTCTTTTGTCTATGTCTTTTGTCTATGTCTTTTGTCTATGACTGCCTCGACTTTATTTTAAATTGTAACACGACAAACTGGCTGCACTAAGCTTGAGGGTAAGCACAGTACAATTTGATTGAAGAAGGCGTTACTTTGCTGAAATCCATAATTAAATATGAAATCCGCCTGGAAGTGCAAAGCAGCGTCCACTATAATATTCAGTACAATTTGAGAACACCGGCAACTACCGAGAAACAAACTATCCATCACTAATCATACTGCGTAAAAGTCTCTTCACGTTACTCTTGAAGAACTCCGTGTCATAGGAATGAGGAACTTAGCTGAGGGATTGTTCCACAGTTTTACGGTACGGCAAACATAAGACCATAGTACAATTAAATGCAAAGGTAACCACCGAGCGATCAACAATCCATTGACATTCGTCTGTCGGCAGCTGAATATGCACCGATAGGAAACAAAAGACTATCACTGACGTGTTTCTCACGTCTGTATATGTTGGTAGCAATTCAATCAGGTATAGACATCCTGTTAACACTCTTGAACACTAGATATCGATTAATCGCAGAACGCGGTACGGCTAAGTGTGCCTACTACTAATTCGGTACTTATACCTCCCATCACTCGTAAACGTCAAGTTAAATAATTAGCTTAAACTTAAATAATTAACGTTAATTTAAATAGGTACAGGCGGTCTGAAGTGATGCGCTCACATACAGTACTTGTACATAGTAGATGTACCTGTTTGGCTCCCATGAAGTATCGCCTTATAAATCCTGACAGTGTTTATGAGATGGATTTAAGAAGTAATCAAATATATGACATTATATTGGTGGAGAATACGATGGTCGATTACTAATTAATTCCAATAACGATAGTACGATAAACAGTATCAATCCCCGTGTATAAAATAACAAACTAGTTAACCAAGGTATTAAAAAAAGATGTGTATTTCAATTATTCTTGAATCTATCGTGTGACATACAAAGGGATTTTCAAAGGAGCAATTTACGTTTGTAAAATTGGCTTGTCTCGAACACTGTAATAGGATTGGAACTGTTTCACTGAATTTTTAAAAACGGTACTCCGTTACCACTTTCTGTTTTATTTTTTAAAGACTTTTATTGAATCTATTAAGTATTTTTAAATAATATCGCATCGTCGATTTAAGCTTTTAAAATTATCATCTCCGCCAACTGATGCTAACTTATAAAACGGTCCGTTTTCTTAATAAAACAAGCACACTTTTAATCAGATTTCTGAGTTCGCTTTACTTTAGCGAGGATTCCCAATTACCTTCTTGATTACTTGGCAAATATGCTCTATTACCAGATAATTACATTTGTGATCTTTTGAGAAAGCAATTAAGAATTTAAATCAAATATATCAAATGTTCTCAAGAGTTCTTCGTTGGTAAAAGTGTTGAGATAAAAGTGATTATGATGTACCAAAAGAGTGTCGAACAAATAAACTAAGAAATCATTTGTCAGACCAATTAGTAGGCTGATAATCCTATAATGTAAAGTAAATAATGTAAAGAAGGTATCGTTAGAAAGATACCTTTCTTTGGAATTGGGCTAATGTAGGTTGATTACATTAATGAAAATGAATATTTGTGAAGTCTATAAAGAACTAAATTGTATGAGCTTTTTATCATTACCTACTTAGTGATTGGAAACATTTTTGATAATGCTGAATGCAAAAATGAAGACTCAATTTTTTTTTAAGTCCCCTTTTTCCCCGGACATTATCCGAGACTTTATATATTTATTTATGACTATTGCTTTCCAAACTTTTTATTTTTTGCAACTTTTGTTTTCTTTTTCTATTAATTTCTTTTTTTTTTGCTATTTCTGCCATGTGTTCCATGAACGTCAGCAGTAGTTCATGGAACACGTGGCAGAAATAGCAAAAAAAAAAAGAAATTGAGTCTTCATTTTTAGAGCTCTAAAGCTCTCTAGTGTCTTCATCCTCCACTATTTTATGTAGTAGCCCTTCCGTGAGTTCGATGCATATCTGGGATTCGAGGTCACACCGGGGACAGTGAAGGAGAAGGTGAAGACTCAAGTTTACACTAGGCTACTAATGTTGCAAAACTGAAGAGATTGGTATTCAGTTTGTTTGATCGCGCTAATCTCAGGAACTATTTAATATTGCACGCAGTTTTCATAAAACCCATTTCGTAGGATATTTTTCTAGGTTAGCTATAAACAATCCAACATCACGCTGGAGTAATCATTTTGCAAAATGTAGGTCGAAAAGTAAGCGAAGCGAGAATGAATTAACAGTACGGGTTACGTGTTTTTTCATTCTTTATAGATTTTGACCATCATTTCATTTAATGTTATATAACGGTATGATTTAAGATAGTAAACATATACGGTGTTATTACAAAAAAGTTAAATACGTCTTGGATACTTGGTTTAAAAGGTTTGGAATTAAATGCACCGCGCTCGCCCGAGGCAAGTTCGCCTTATACTTTTTCGCAAGTCTAACCTAACGTAACAAAAGCGAGACAAAAGAGCAAGATGGCGAACATTCAGCGATCGCGGTGCATTTAATTCGAAACCTTTTTAAAGCAAGTATTCAATACGTATTTAACTTTTTTGTAATAAAACCATTTAAGCCTAGAGACGACTGGCTCTCAAGTACAGATGCCGAAACGCACCAATAGGTGCTTGGTAACATATTATCAAAGTGAAGGTTATAGCCAGCTAGTTATAGCCAGGTGGACTTAGAGAAAGCCCTATACTTTCACAATGTTTTCCTTCACCGAACGCTACGATTCAGTAGCAAAGATTGGAACCTACGTCAAAACGGTGTCCCTAGACGCAATATTGGGGGACGAGAGCCGTTTTCCTGCCCAACTATAACCAAGCATTATCGAGAAGGGCTGAACTGTAAACGTTCTATATCAGCAAAGTACAATGCCGCACGGCTCCTTCAGAAGATCGATGCCTAATGCTAATTATAGGGTTTTCTCTAAAGAATATTTCACTGCGTTATTGATAATTCAAAATGTTCAATATTATACGCAAATTAACCCACCTAGTTTTGAGGTTATTTTATAGATGCATTAATTTATTGTATTGAAATGATGTATCAAGTTTTTAGTAAATGAGAACTTAGTAGTAATTTCACGAATTTGGAAGCTCGAATTTTCTGTAATAAGCTTATAGACGTGTAATATAAATACCGTAAATAGCACTAAACCGCGTTAATATCTGAATACTATTATTATCTGAAATATAATTAAACCAACTGCTGTGTGAACTGATTAAATATGTATGTTTACACCTACATCGGCTTATTGCCATTTCTAACTTAGTACTATTATTTTCTGATATTACTGTAAGCATAATTAAATTTAAATATCATTGTTGTCTATATCAATTTAAAACAACACTAATATTATAAATGCCAAAGGTAACGGTGGTAGAGCTACGCTGAAGCTATTAATGGTTTCAGCATGAATGGGTCGGCGCGACTGGGGTTGTACCACCCTCTCATAGAAAACCGACGTGAAGTAATAGTGCTTGCATTGTTGCGTTTCGATCGGTCAGTGACCCCCTTCCCTTACTCCCCCTCTCCCTCAAGACAGGTTGGCAACGTACTTGCGACTCCCCTGGTGTTGCAAGTGTCTATGGACGGTGCTAATCACTTAACATCACCATCTGTCCGTTTGCATCCTATGATATAAAAAAGGATGTCTATTTTGTATGCTGTCATTCCTTAACTACTCAACCGATTTAAAGCAAAGAAAAAAAACAAAATATTCTTAATTTATGTTCTAAAATTATTCTCAAAAATTTTATCCGTAAATGGAGCCCATTTAAACCTTTTGGTTTCGTTAAAAAAGATGTGAATGACTAAACTGGACCAGTAAATGAAAATATTAAAAGCGTGAGGTGATTAAAGAAAACCACAGACTACGAACATTCTCTATTTTGTTTAAGTGAATATAAATTCTAACATAACTGACGCTGAAAGCGTTAAGGTTATACATAAAGAACGTAGCCTAGCTATTATGCTCCAGTAATATTTCATGATGAGAGTGCCTACTGTATCTGTGGGCTGTGTAATTACGAGTACATATTACATTATTTAAGTAATGCAATCTGTCGAGCAGTATTCAGTGAAATGGCCCATGAAATGAGAACATTCTACTCGACGAACGGAGAGAAAATTAAGTTTAAAATATATGAGTAATGTGCCGGTAACAAGTGAAAAATAAGAAAAAATGTTTTAAAATAAGTTGCTTTCTCTTAATATTTTTGTTTTGTAAGATAATATTATTATTTGTATATTAATTAGCATTATAAACTACCGATCTAGTTTTGTAATAATAGTCTAAATATAATAGAAATGTAAGCCTGTGACCTGTAATTTCCTATTGCTGAGGGAAAGAAAGAAAGAAATTACTTATTGTTGGAACACACCATACCATTACCTTAAATTAACCAAACAAATTAGAGAAAAAAAATGAAATACATGTGAAAAATGAAGAGTCTAACAAAGTCCAGCGCTGATTTTCGATGGGAGCCTTGGTGACGATAAACCAACGTTCAGTCGGTTATAATTAATATAAGAGAAAATTAAGGACCAAACCTAATAAGTACAAACAAGTAACACAGATATACATAACACGTCACAGATGTTCACATTAAATAGGTATAGGTATACATAGCTACTGTATCTACAAGTTCAAGACTAACCAAAATTAAATTTTAAAAAACAAATACACACCAATAAAACAGAGCTTAAAATAGAGCTGCGAGAATAGATTTTACGTCAATATAATTACTGAGTTTGAAGTTTCAATAGATAATGCCTATATGAGTGTTTAAAGGTAAGTTTACTATTTGTGGATCGACAGTGAAGTCACATCCTTAATCTTTATGCCAAGTCACGGAGTTACTCGTTATTTCAATCTTTGGCAAATATATGATTCTATATTATGATTGATAGATAACTGTAAAGCGATATTATTTCTTGAAGGTCCATGTCTTATTGCGGCGTACTCTCTCCCAGTTGTGAATCGTGTAACCCATTAAATATGTTTGCGAATTTCTTGTAATTTCTCAACCAAAGTCAAAAATACTTTATTTAACCCAAGCCTTGACAAGGTCAAAACTACTACTGGTTCGGAAAACAAGAAGTCCCAGTCATCGAAAAGAACCGACAAGAAATTCGATCAAGTTTATGTTTTTGTCATAAATACTTTTTTTATAAGAATGCATTATAGTGGAATGCATTATAAACTGGAACGACTACAAAATTTATGTATTAGGTTCATATTTGGTTTGCGTAAGTTTGATCGCATATCAGAATTTCGAACAAAACTAAAATGGCTCCCTGTGAGGCTACGCCGGAACGCTCGCACTCTTTATCTTCTATACGGTACTCTCTTTAACCCTATCGCTCCTCTGTACTTAAAAAATCGTTTTCAGTTCCTGTGCGATAGGCATAGCTTCACCGGACTACAATTACAAAATTATTGCTCTTATTTCTAATAAGATTTGTTAAACATCGCATGGTTTGTTTATTATCAAAATATTGATTATATATTTTTTGTATACAATAATTTGTCTAAATATTGGGACCAAATCAAATGCCGTAATAGAGTCCTTATATCTTCAATTGTGAAGAAAAAACGAATTTAATTTGATTAAGACTCGTGTTTCGAATATTACATTTAATAATCTGATTCTACTCCATTGAAAAATCCATCCAAAGGTTGCCTGGAAGAAATTGCTAATAGCAATAAGGCCGCCCATTGTACCGTTAATAAAACGTGAAATGTTTTTGAAATGTATATATATGTAATAGGGGTACAATAAAGTTTAAATAAATAAATAAAATAAATAAATATAGTTACAACTGTTTTTAGCGGGTGCCCAGAGATGGATGTTATTTCCAAATATCACTATCGTGTATATATTAATCCAAGATATAATAAATAGTCTTTTGAGATCAAATCCCGCTTAACATGTTACTTAAACTTCGGAAAATCAGTAATATGCTTTGAAAGTCTGTTTTAGACCTTTATATTTCTGTCACTGATTTTACATAGCCTGAAACATGACATTGCTAATTTGTGATTGCTTTTGCTATTAAAATTAAGCCGCTTAATTATTAAGACTAACTTCTCCACCTTTTTGCGGACGTATAAGTAAGTAAGTAAGGGTGTCGAATAACATCATAAGACTTGAGACACCCAAGCAAACCTCACCTACGCTATTGAGTTGGCAAGGTCTTAACAGCTTCACCGGACTACAGTTTTTAATCGCACTGAATATAAATGCGCAGAACACAAATCTATACTATATAAGAATGTAAATGCAACGTGTCTGTACTTTTTAGATTTTTGTGAAAAAAATTGTTGGCTTTATAGCCTGACTGGGTCGCAACCACCATGTATATGGCGAAAAAGCCCGTCATAGTGATTCGCTTCTGCGGGTCGCGTTTCGGGATCAGCCTGTGCATATCCAGCTTTTTGCAGGCCGGCATGACAATGGCGACCAGCGATGGATAGTATACCACTCGGTGGTCGCCATGGTTTTTGGATTGTACTGTGCTTACCATCAGGCATAGTGCAGTTATTTTGCCGCGCTACAATTAAAAAAAAACATTTTATGAGGTGACAAATAAAACAAAATGACTTTATTATAATTAATCTTTGTTTTATAAAATAAGTCTTAACTGCCATAGTGACGTCATTGTGTCTGTTGGTAAACAGAAGGGCGCACAATGAGATATGACAAAGTACAAAAGCAATATTACAACTATTATTATCACTGTGTGCAAGGTGATCTTAATCCAGCCGGATTTAGATCAGTACCATTCCGTTTGCTTATTAGATATATACCGACTGATTACGTAACGCGATTAGGTTAAGCATACCATTATGACAGGAATTCCATCTGGTATGTAATAGTCTGAATCCATTCGGATACAGTTGTCGTCTTCTACTACCCAAGAAAAATATTCTTGATATAATAAATTTTAAAAGAGGTAACACATTATTCGTTTAAAGCATTAGATTACCCTCGACAAACGTTGGACAACACTCGCCCCTCTACTGAATGTGCCACAAATACAACAATATACAAGCTAAATTTGACATTTTTCATTGTTCTTTAGCCTCAATAAAATCTCAATAGGGAGAATTGTATTGTATTTAGATTATTAACTTATTTTTTACATATTTTGTCTGAATATTTAATTTCTACATAAATTTCTAGCTCTCATATATTGTGCATGTTGTTTCACATCCAGTAGGTTACATTAGTAACAGCATCACTCCATCGACGTCAACAGAAATTATCATCTATTGTAACCAGTTTTGTGAAATAAATAAAAAAATTAAAAATTAAATCAATTATAGACTGAATTATTTAAATTTTATAATTTCCAAATTGAAATTATTAACATTAGTCTTGTTTTCACATCTACTGTCACTCTGAGCAATAACTATATACATCTTAATACAGTTTATTAATTAAAAAAACATATGATGGCCTCCACAAGATCAATACATGATAACAATATTACGATTAATGGTGGTAGAGCCACACTGAAACTATTACTGGTTTCCGCATGAATGGGTCGGCTCGCCCGGGGTAGTACCATCCTCTCATAGAAAACCGACGTGAAGTAATAGTGCTTGCATTGATATTTTTTTTCTCGCTCTCACTCCATAATACCATAGTATATGTATATCCAAAAAAAATGATGTCCAAAGGACAGGTCTTAATATCAAGTTTAAGAGGTCCTCCAACGTACTTTAAATTTTTCCATATAAGTAATATAGGGAAAAAAAATTTGAATAGTCACTTGCAAACTGTGAAGAAATTTTATTTTGTAAATTCAATTTGAAGGATCCGTAGAAATTTAAATATTAAAGATAGAAATTTGATTCAATGAATGTTTTGTCGATAATTTATCGATGAATGAGACCGATCCATTCGTTTTTACAAAATAAAATTTCTTCACAGTTTGCAAGTGACAATAAATGTTAATTTTTTTTTATTATTATCATTATAATTCAATTATTTATTTATATGGGAAAATTGGAGGTTCGTTGGAGGACCTCTTAAAATTGAAATTAAGAGCTGTCCTTTGGACATAATTTTTGTTTGGATATATACTATGGTATAAAGGGGCGAGGGTGATAAAAAAAATAGACATTTTCGGCACACCCAACATACATATAGACGAAGCTAACAAGGTTCTACTTCAGTCGTATGGTCTAATGCATACAAGTTTTGTTATATAATCTCATTTTAACTAAATTTAAACTATGACAACAAGATGATTATAATTCCTAAACAAGAAAACCTTTTACCTACCTTTGTTTGTTTTTAAAAACATGTCCATTATTTTAATAACGCAGCTAATTTCAGAGACAGTCTCGTTAAAATTTACGACGATACCATTAGGATGAAACGGATAGTGGTTAATGTACATTACTTAGCGTGCGACAGTATTTCTGCATTTCTCTGTTATTGTTATACTGACCTCGATTTGATGAAAATATTTTATAATTCAAGCATGAATTAACTGTTTCATATTTGTTGTAGCTTTCTTTTTTATTTCACATTTTATTTATGTTAGTAATATATTACTAAGATAAATATAATATAATCATAACTAATTTTAGGGCGGCCAACTCATTTATTCGTCAAAACATATAACTACATCACCAGATTTTACCAAACCAAAGGGTCGTGTCGGGACGAAACTGATAAATTAAGCCTAATTTGACGCCGCGAGTAAAATATTCCACCCTGACAAGAGCCGGAGCGAACGAGTTTCCTTATGGTGTTTATATGACAATCATCAAATTGATAGCTATTGTAGCAGGTGTTTTTGTCATAACTTGTCGTTTCTGCAGATTCTATATCCTTTATAATGTACTAGCTTTTATTCACGGCTTCGCTTGCGTTATTGCGGATTTAATTTATAGTACGAGAACAGTATTTTATTCGAATGATATTGGACCCTTTTCTATGTCCCTGACATGATTTCATGAAATTTTAATTTATTTTAGGAGTGAAAACATAACAAACAAGCAAACAAACGCATATTCGCATTTATAATATTGGTAAGGATAATGTTATTCTCTTATGTAGTGTTATCCAGCTTGAACACAATTACACCTTGTAAAAGTCATTCCGCAATAAGTGTGGGGCAGTTACTTTAAAAAAAAACTTATACCAAGTGAAAGGTTAAACCTTCGCAGTATTCTAGAATATGACACTTCATGGTCACATTTAACATATAAAATAATAATATCAAAACAAATACTAATAAACAACAAAGAGAACCATAGTTAAAGTTTCTTCTAAAACTTTTAAAAGTATGGGAACCAAACTTTTCAACGTAAAGAGATCACAACTAAGTACAATGAACAAAATTAAAGGTGCGCTTTTCAAGGTTAATCGTTACGTAGCCGCTTATCATCGGAATGCTGATGTTGAGTGTATATCAGTTTTGCGTTTCTCGAGATAATTAGGTCAAATATTAAGCACCTATTTTGATCGATTTAGTACCAGAAACTACTAATAAATGTCCTGTAAAAATATTGCCGGCGTCTAACCTAACACCCAGTATACGTCATAAGCTACCTAATGTATTGTTTAATGTTTTTTAATACTTTCTAGTTTTGCGTTTTGACCACAATTTCATCTGATAATATATAACGATGTGGTGTAAGATAGTAAGCACGCTAAACCTATAGAGAAATGGCTCTTAAGTGCAGATGCCGGAATACACTCATAGGCGCTTAGCATGAGATTTCGACCTCGAGGGTGTTAACTAGTTAGGCTGTCTTATAACAATCCCTAAGTATTGTGTCTAATTAAGCAAAATTAATAATTTTTAGGTAGGCCTTAAGCAAAATCTTCGAGAAGATTATGCTTAAACAATTATTAGGATATTTTAAAGCGCAAAAGATTCTGGATGGTCGACAGTTTGGTTTCACAAAATCAAAATCAACTACTGACGCTGGTGCAACGTTACTAAGTCCTATTTTTCGAGCTTGGGAGGGATCGCAGGATGCAATTGGTATGTTTTGTGAGCTGTCTAACGCTTTTGACTGCGTTGACCATAGTACCCTTATTTTGAAATTAAAACACTATGGTGTTTGTGGAGCTTCTCTCGACCTTCTAGTGTCCTATTTAGAAGATCGTTGTCACAAAGTTAGTGTAGACGGGGTTACGTCAGCTGGATCACTGACTCAAATTGGCGTCCCACAGGGTTCTATTTTAGGGCCATTTTTGTTCTTAGTATATATAAATGATCTACCGCTAGTGGTTGATAACTGTGCTGACATGGTTCTTTTCGCGGACGACACTTCAATTATATTTAAGGTAAAAAGAATAGATTCAGAGCTTAGTTATCTAAATAATACTTTAAATAAAATTTCCGACTGGTTTGCGTTAAATAATCTATTGCTTAATGCCAACAAAACAAAAATGTATAAGATTTACCTTGCCTAATGTTCCGTTTACTCTTGAGCTAGTTGTCAAAATAAAATCGGCTGAGTGCCTTAAGCGCTCGCCTTAGTAGTCCGGTGAAGCTGTTAAGACCTCGCTTGGTCAATAGCGTAATCAGTTCGAAAAAAAAAATCATTAAAATTACAATAACTTTTGATAGAGTGGACCGATTTTAACGAAACAAAAACTAAGTTACTCTCGAGGATATGTTTTATAAGTTTCTTTGTGAGGATTTATTATGAACCCAGTACTTTAGCAGTGATGCGTGTAAATACATACAGACAGATGATTATTACAATAACAACATTTAATGGAGAGTTATCGGCGGAATCAGAGTCTGTCACGTAGCGGCTTTTATATATTTTTCATAATGTTGTATCATTTAACTTTATATTTTGTAATATTGGTGGCATTTTAAACGATATTGTGCATAAGATGCAAAATAATATCACGATGCATGAATTCTGAAATGCTACAAAAACTCCCTGGAACTTCTAACAAGTGGCCTACCTTGTTAAAACAATGAAATTATCGCAAGACACTTGTAATTTTATTACCTACACGGCAATGGTAGTAATAATCTAAGATAGTGTTGACCACCACAATTCATCTGATAATAAATAACGATGTGGTGTAAGATAGTAAGCACGCTAAACCTATAGGGAAATGGCTCTTAAGTGCAGATGCCGGAACACACTCATAGGCGCTTGGCATGAGATTTCGACCTTGAGGGTGTTAACTAGTTAGACTGTCTTGTAAAAATCCCTAAGTATTGTGTCTAATTTCATATCTTTTTAGCTCAGTTAAACAAATTACCATATAGTATACGACGGTAACCTTGTAATTTATTTTTTTATTGTAGCACGGCATAATGACTGCACTGTGCTTGATGGTAAGTACAGTACAATCCAAAAACAATGGCGACCACATGCCGACCTGCGAAAAGCTGGATATGCACACGCTGATCCTGAAACGCGACCCGCAGAAGCGAATCACTATGACGGGCTTTATCGCCATATACATGGTGGTTGCGATTCAGACAGGCTGTAAACCCTACCCCCCGCTTTTGCCATGGCCTCGTTCGTTATTCAGTAGGGCGCACCACGTGCAGGTGAGGTTGGCTTGGATGTCTCAATTCTTAGACGTTATTTGACACCCCTTACACCCCAAAATGGTAATGGGGATGATCATTACCAATTAACCAAAATACCACTACAAAAGACCTAGTATTTATATATACTATTTCTTCTTACTAATATTAATTATAATATTATTGGAATATTAAGTATTTTAGTAACTAAAAATCAAAAATACTTTTTGCAATATAGCCCCTGAAAAAGCACTTATGAACGTCAAACCTACCAGCGGTTCGGAAACAACCCAGTCATCGAGCAGAACCGGGAAAAGGCTTGATCTGGCTTATCTTACTTTTTGCAATATAGCCCCTGAAAAAGCACTTATGAACGTCAAACCTACCAGCGGTTCGGAAACAACCCAGTCATCGAGCAGAACCGGGAAAAGGCTTGATCTGGCTTATCTTTTCTTGGTATATATTTTTACAAACATAGATAGTTACATTCGTGTTTGGTGGATGCACAAAGGGGGGCCTCATTTCCAGACGTCACCATAGTTCACATATTGATCCACACTAGATTCGCTATAGCGCACGTTACACGTTACTATTTATAATAGACTTGGAGGCCAACCTCCCCTTCCCTCTCCCTCTCCCCCAACCACAGGCATGCAACGCACTTTCAACTCCCCTGGTGGTGTTAGTGTCTACGGACGGTGGTGATCACTTAACATCAGGTGACCCACCTGCTCGTTTGCCGGCTATGACATAAAAAAAAGTCTAAAATGACTTTCTTAGACACTTAACAAGCAATATTTTCGATATTTAGAGTTGAAAGGACACATAGTAACAATGTAAAATGTACAAAACGTTATTTTTAAGTGAGAAAATAAAACGAATTTGTTAAGTATTATATTTTTATTTAAGTATTCCATTTAATTTGGACACAATAAATTTGACAAAAAAATAACAAATTAAATCAACAATTTTGTGTTACTGTACAATATAGTTAAAAGATGATGTCGTGCAAAGAATTGACGTTATCTTAAGTGAAAACACAGCCATAGATTAATGCCTATAATTATATACTATTTTAAAACTATATAAAACTAATTCACGTCAGAGAAGCTACAAAGGTGTGACATAATATTACGAAATAAACAGGTCACATTTCTTATCTACTTCCGATTATTTTTACTAGACACTTAGTTTAATTTTTGTTTTTTATATATTTTCAATATTTTTATTTATTTCATATATTGTACAAAAAATAATAAATCCCTTTTCACGTAAATAAGAATATATAAGTAAAACACTTTATACACAACACTATAGGAAAGAGAAATTATGATGACTGTTTAATAAAATAAAATATGAATGCTAAGAAAATGATTTCGGTATGACTTCATATAATAAGATCAAAGGTATCATTTTTTGCAATTTATTATCCCAAGAAGTTGCGGATAGCATAACCAATTGAGGATATACCTCACATTTAAATTTCCTATTCAACAGAGCGCCACAGTTTGTCCATAATTTATTGCTTTACAAGCGGTATTCATTCCTTTGGCAGTAGAGGCGTGAATTCCTCGTATTTGAAGACGGAATTTTCATCATTCATATCAGTATTCAATACGAGTAAACGAATAATATCTTTGATGTGTCGCTGTAAATCATGAATCACAATTTACAAATATACATTTAGATAGTTTTTTATCCGCTTTATTGCAGGGCGATCGCAATTATATACCCTTATACTAATATCACCATATAATAAAACGCACAGATTCTCATAAGCTCTTCCCTGTCAATAATTGTTTAATTGTCATGATAATCACCATTAGTTGCACAATATTATTCATATAAATGGTGGTACCTGAAACAATAATTTTTTTATTAAGTATTATGTATTTTAATCATTCTATATGTCAAAATCACATATAGAGAGCTAAAGGAAACGAGTCTCAGAACAAGTAAATAATTGAAGCACTCTCGAAACAGCTAAGGTGTTTGCTTGAGGTATATAATCAATAATCCGATCCTTTTGTTACATTAAATTTGCTTGTTATTTGTATTACGTTGTCATACCTTTTTATATAAAAAAAGTGATTTTAATAAATATATGTTGTTCATTTTAGTAGCCTATCTATACTATAATAAAACTGTAGCAAGGCCAAATCTGTACATTAAAT